>JAWUZV010000029.1:0-59428 GCA_034638295.1 Phortica okadai
TGGTTAAAATTGCCATGTATGTTATCGAACACTTTATATTTCCAATTCACAAATTTATGCAAACTATTTACTATGGGTGTTCATGACAAAAACTTATTATTATTTCAACTATTAGAAGTTAATTATATAAAAAGAAAAGAAAATATTCCAAAATGCTATGGGAAATCGACTATAAGCTTTTGTATATATGATTAAAGAAGTCTCTGTGCAAAATTTCAGCTCGATATATTCAAAACTGTGGAAGGAGATTGTATATATACAGACATTGTATATATACAGAAAAAATGTATCATTATAACATGAATAATACTATTTACATAAGTGAAGAGTATAATTAAAGGGGCAAGGAAAACAAACATTAGTTGCAGCGATGCAAACCAACTTGTGTAGCTCATAAGCATTTTTGAAAATTACCCGTCAATTTCATCATATTTTATAAATTTTGATGCAAAAGTTGTATGTGTTGTGTGATTGCTTGTAACATAAGAGTTTTCTTTACAAAGGTAGTCATATGGAGTGAAATTGGCAATGTAATGATTTATGTTAAGTAAGGTGACAGAATAACGTACGCAATTTTAAAATTTAATTCTTCCGAAAGTACAGCCACTTTTTCATAGAAAATAACTAAATATTGCCAGTTTCATATTTTCATACTTCCATAGGTTAACTAACAACATGCCTCGGGGTCTATGAAACTCTATGAAAATTTGCCTGTGTATTTTGTTGTTGGCAATTTAACTTTTCATAGACTTATAGGTTAACGACAAATGCGTGAACACCGCAATAGTAAATTTTGGTTAGTTTTGAACAAATGTATGAAACTTTAATGATGAAAAATCAAATTTCAACAATAAAAACATTTTTTTGTTCCCAATTTTGAATTTCAGGAACGTAACCCCTTATTTTGTACTGAATCCATGTTTCGCTTAACACGATTTCGCTTAACACGATGTTTTCTGGGAACGTAACCCCCGTGTTAAGCGAGGGCCAAGTGTATTAGAATGACGGTCTGTAGTCATAAAGTGAGTAGTCATAAAAAAAAGTAACAACTATACCGCCCTTACTGGTTTTTTTATTGTATTTTTTTTTATGCGGCCTTTGCGCTTTTATTTTATACACTCATAGATCGCCCAATGACACAATACCGACAAAGATTAACTCTCGCGAGAGCGATTCAAATATAAATGACCAATAGTCAAGAAGCATATTTACATGCAGATGAGGTATGAGGAAGAATTAAATTGTGCATTATTGACCGAACCGCGAGCTTTTAATCAATTTTAGGCGACCCATTTTATAGTTTTGGTATCGGGATTATAATTGCAATTGGTTTTAAATTATATCATATTGTAAAATTTCTATGTATGTGTGCGGATATGAAAGAAAATAATTCAAAAGGGTACAGACTTACCAAGCTCCAACGTAGAAAGTACTTTCGTCGTGTGTCGCGTGATACCTGCTTGTAGGAGTGTTAAAAGTTATGAATGCTGGGGAAACTTTAAAGTTTCGTAGATGTAAGTATTTGCGCAATTTTTAAAGTTGTTAATTTTATTTTTGCTTTGCGAAATTTCGAACTTTTGGTATAAAAAAAAAATTAAAGCTATTCACGCGTGTATAATTACTTTTCTGCGATCATTTGTTGGTTTCTTATGCACATGTTGTTTGGTTTGTTTCTTTTTTTTTCACGTTTTATCTTGCATCTTGCACAAAAAAAAAAAATAAGAACAAAAAAAACTAATTTAGCACTCTTACAAATTTATTTCTCTTATAATATTTTTACTTTAATAATAATTTTTTTCGTCTTCATCATATTTTTCTTAGTTTTGACCTATTGAACTTTAACTATGATAATCATATTTTTTCACTGTTTCCTATATCGATTAATGGATTAAAATTTTTTTTCTGAACTTTAAGGCACTTAATTTCTTAAACTTTATTCTTAAAACGCACTACACAGTTTTTTTTTTTCGTTGGAGAAATTTCGCTGCTGAAATGCACGCTGTGCAAGGAGAAGTAGGCGACAAACGCCAATCTGTCCAAACGACTCCTTCTCTCCTTTGGTAGGAGATTTGGACTGGTAGTTGCCTCAGATTGTAACATTTGCGGAGATTTCAGCCTAAAGCTCCAATGAAATTGAATCTACTGAACTGAATGTTAAGATTGGATTGTTGTTCGTTAGCCACCAGTCAAAAATATCGCCTCCAAGGGGGCGATCAGCCACTGTTTAGGTTAGACGATGGTTTAACAACCGAATCGAGCTTGTAATTACCAAAAAAAAAAAACGCCCAATCCTGAATGAGCAAGGAAGAGGCATTTATAGTTTTTAAATATTGAAATTTTGAATAAAAAAATTTTTTTTTAACATTTGTGAAAACGTGGTTGCGATAACCTATAAGTCTTTATTTTTCTCTATGAAAGCGGTGTCTCTTGAGCACGTCTGTGCCAGAGAGTATTAAATATAACAATAGACCGAAGCTCGCACACGCGGAACTTTCAGTTTTTGAAAATGAAGAATAGACCGAGAGTGGAAAACTGTGCGAAAGAGTAAACATGTATGTCTTATTGACTCGGCTTGGAATTGTTGACAGTTTTCCGATTTTATTTACTTTTGTGATGTTGCCACAATTCTTTTGATTGTGCGCCGTGGACTTTTGTTTTGATTTTCATATTTTGAAAGTCCGGGACGGACATTTTATATTCAATTATTTTAGGAAATCTATACTAATATTATAAAGAGAAAAGATTTGTATGTTTGTAATGAATAAACTCAAAAACTACTCAACCGATTTCAAAAATTCTTTCACCATAAGAACGCTATGTTTTCCCTAATTAATATAGGCTATATATCAATTACTTCCCCCTCTTCGTTTATGGATGAGGGGAAAATAATAAAAATTAATTGTCCGTCCATGGTCGCAAGCATTAAACGTTACATGCTTTGCGTCTTCTTACAAATCTGTATTATTGTGTTTATTGTTTGTAAGGAGAGCACGAAAACGGAGAGAGAACGTACAAACCATATTTTCGTTTTTGTGCTACGCTCAATTTACATTCTTCACACGTGTTTTTTTGGACTCTTGCAAAAAGAGTATATTAACTTGGTCATGAAGTTTGACCAGAGAATGAACAATTTTCGACTATGGTCTTATTCATAGATTTAGTTTGGACGCGCAGTGCACTGATGATTTCTGAAAATATGCACGAATATAAAATTGCTTTCCCTTTTTTTAAATTCTAAAATATTCTATAAAAACAGGCCGATAGTGGCTGCAAGAAACCATAATTTTCTGCAAATCCTACAACAGCTCCTTTTGTGATAATTTTTTTGCATAATTGGCGATCGCTTTTATAAGCATACACATATAAGAAATTATACCGCTGTGTCGCTAAAGTCAATGTATCCAGTGTATAAGCAAAAACAACAAATAAATTCAAGGAATAACGGCTAAAAAACGATCAGTTTTTATGTATATAAGAATAGAAAAAAAGGAGAAAAGAAACTCAAAACTAAAACAAGACAATGTAAACGTTTGTACTTATTCGTTCATTTAAATATAAAGTGGCACTAATAAAGGTTACAATTCTTTATTTATTAAACTTTAAACTTAGGAGTTGCCTGTATCGAGACCAATTTAAACGTTGATAATCATTTTTTTTTTTTCAAATATAAAGTTATACTTATAAAGGTTACAATTGCATGCTACCGAGTTTGGTTCGTACTGTACTTATAAGTTATTTTTTTCCAATCTTTACTGTTAAATTTGTATTTAATTCACATGTTTCATATAGTAAGTAGTCGACAAAAGTTCTTAAAAACATCCAAACAATATGCCTACAAAGAGAAGAACGCAATTATCTCAACACAGTTCCCAAGCAAGATTAGCAAGACTCCGACGTATTAGAGAATCTTCTTCTGAAAATGCACAGCGTCTCGCAATGCAGAGAGAGTACGCGTTGCAATCGCGGGCCAGGGAATCTTCCGCCGAACGTTTACAGCGCCTTGCTGAAAATAGAGGCAAAAACTCACGAGCACGCACAAATGAATCCAGTGCCCAACGTTCGCAGCGGCTTATAGTACAGAGAGAAAGACAGCAGTCGTTAACAACTAGGATGCAAAATAGAATTTCAGCTCATAGCAATAGATCAGCATTCAGTTACGTTCCACAATATGATTATGCTCATCAAAACAGCATCCAAATCGGAGCAATGAATAGGATTTGTCCAAAATGTTATGCTAACCAGTAAGGACGCTATCTTCAGCAAGGCTGAAGCTATAATACTTTTCACGTTGTGTCACTATAAAAAAAACTAAATGAATAGTTCTCATGCCTCCTTAGGAACATAACTGTAAGGTTTCAAGTCAATTGGTTAAAAAACAAAAAAGTTTTCCATACAACGGGTCAATTTTCGCTGTAAGTGGGCGTGGTCTTTCCCACTTTTGGTCTTAATAGTTTTCATTCCTCCCTAAGAACATAACTGTAAAGTTTGAAGTCAATTGGTTAAAAAACCAAAAATTTTTCCATACAATGGGTCAATTTTCGCTATAAGTGGGCGTGGTCATGCCCACTTTTAGTCAAAATAGTTTTCATTCCTCCCTAAGAACATAACTGTAAGGTTTCAAGTCAATTGGTTAAAAAACAAAAAAGTTTTCCATACAACGGGTCAATTTTTGCTATAAGTGGGCTTGGTCATGCCCACTTTTGGTCTAAATAGTTTTCATGCCTCCCTAAGAACATAAATGTAAAGTTTCAAGTCAATTGGTTAAAAAACAAAAAAGTTTTCCATACAACGGGTCAATTTTCGCTATAAAAGGGCGTTGCCACGCCCACTTTTGGTCAAAATAGTTTTCATTCCTCCCTAAGAACATAACTGTAAAGTTTCAAGTCAATTGGTTAAAAAACAAAAAAGTTTTCCATACAACGGGTCAATTTTCGCTATAAGTGGGCGTGGTCATGTCCACTTTTGGTCAAAATAGTTTTCATGCCTCCCTAAGAACATAACTGTAAAGTTTCAAGTCAATTGGTTAAAAAACAAAAAAGTTTTCCATACAACGGGTCAATTTTCGCTATAAGTGGGCGTGGCTACGCCCACTTTTTGTCAAAATAGCTTTCATTCCTCCCTAAGAACATAACTGTAAAGTTTCAAGTCAATTGGTTGAAAAACAAAAAAGTTTTCCATACAACGGGTCAATTTTCGCTATAAGTGGGCGTGGCTACGCCCACTTTTTCTCAAAATAGCTTTCATTCCTCCCTAAGAACATAACTGTAAAGTTTCAAGTCAATTGGTTAAAAAACAAAAAAGTTTTCCATACAACCGGGTCAATTTTCGCTATAAAAGGGCGAGGCCACGCCCACTTTTGGTCAAAATAGTTTTCATTCCCCCCTAAGAACATAAGTGTAAAGTTTCAAGTCAATTGGTTAAAAAACAAAAAAGTTCTCCATACAACGACGTGAATATTGCTTCTCTTCCTCTTCTTCATTTTGTATTGGGGCTACCAATTCCAGATGTCCAATCTCAATGAAACTTTCAGGCATGTAGTCGGACTATGTAAAACTACTATGTTTAAAATTTCAGCACTCTATCGTACAAAACAAAAAAGTTTTCCATACAACGATTCAAGTTTTGTTAATTTTTCTTCTTCTTTTCGTATGGGGGCTACCAGTTCCAGTGGTCCGATATGGCTGGATCCGACGAATGATTCATCGTAATAAATTCTAAGACTCTGTGCAAAGTTTCAGCTCGATAGCTTCAAAACTGAGGGACTAGTTTGCATACATACAGACCGACAGACAGACGGACATGGCTAAATCAACTCGTCTTGTCGTCCTGATCAAGAATATATATACTTTATATAGTCGGAAATTAATATTTCGATCTGTTACAAACTTCAGCACAAAGTTATTATACTGTTTCACATACGTGAAAAGTATAAAAAATGGACTGATGAAGCGAATGGTATTTGCTGCGCGTCTGGAAAAGTTATTCTTCCTAATATTAAAGAACCACCAGAGCCAATAAAAAGCCTTCTGACAAATAACCACACATTATCGGCGCATTTTTTGAAAAACGTACGTAGATACAATAGCCTTTTTCAGATGACTTCGTTTGGGGCCAAAGAAATTAGAGATGGAAATTTTATGCCCACATTTAAGGTAGAAGGACAAGTGTATCATCTCATAGGAAGACATCAACCACCATCAGGACAAAGGCCTCAATTTTTGCAGATATATTTTATATCAGATGCTGATCAGCTATCACTGCGATCAAACATGGCACCCATGCTAGAACAAGTTTTCATTAGCGAATGGCACACCGTGTTGAATAACCATAACGTATATATACGAAGTTTTAAACATAGTAGCGAACTCAACATTCACTCTGATCGCACACCTCAGACAGAACACAGAGGCAGATATAACGCTCCTTCCACAAATGAAGTGGCCGTCCTCTTGGTCGATAAAGACAAAGGACTGAGGGATATTGTGCTGCATGGTAGAGATGGACATCTAAAACGAGTTTCGGAATTGCACCGCGCATATGATCCTTTAGAATATCCGCTTATATTTGTATCAGGAGATGACGGATATTATTTAACTATTCCTCAACAGGATTCCCTAAGAAATAGGACTGTGTCGTGTATGAAGTATTATGCTTACCGTTTAATGATTAAGACCAACTGTTTTAACACATTGCATTATTACAAAGATTTGTTTAATCAGTACTGTGTGGATATGGCAAAAATGATTTCAGAAAGGACAAATTTTATTTGCCGAAATCAACAAAAGCTTAGAGCCGATGATTATATTCATTTGAGAGATGCTTTGAACCAAGACGCAAGTATAAATCCTGCCAATATCGGACATCATGTCATCTTGCCGTCATCTTTTACTGGGTCTCCAAGGTATCTCCACGAAAAAACGCAAGATGCTTTGAAATATGTGCGCAAATATGGAAGGCCAGATCTTTTTGTAACATTCACCTGTAATCCGGAATGGGAAGAAATAAAGCAGGAACTTTTTCCTGGTCAGCGATCTTTCGACCAGCATGACATCATCGCTGGAGTGTTTCACTTAAAAATGAAAAAGTTTATAAAAATATTCACAAAAAACTCAATTTTTGGGCCAGTTAAATGTTATATGGTTAGTGTTGAGTAGCAAAAAAGAGGATTGCCACATTGTCATATATTATTTTGGCTCGACTCGAAAATACAGCCCGATGAAATTGATAAAATAATAGTTGCCGAACTGCCTAATAAAGACGAAGACCCACTATTATTTAAATAGTAAAAAAAAATATGAAGAAAACTTGACTTCACCGTGTATGAAAAATGGCATATGTTCGAAAAAATATCCACGACGTTTTGTAACTGAGACCCAGACCGGCGAGGATGGATATCCCGTTTATCGACGCCGCGACATTAACAACGGAGGGCAGATCACTACCTTAAATGTCCGAGGGCGAACGATTAACATAGACAACAGGTGGGTAGTTCCATATTCCCCAATATTGTGTCGATCTTTCAACGCTCACATAAACGTTGAATATTGTCATTCCGTACAAGCCATAAAATACATATGTAAATATATCAAGAAAGGATCGGATCAAGCAACTTTCAGTGTTAGAAATGCTCACGACGAAGTTGAAAACTATTTGAATGGTCGGTACATCAGTACATCTGAAGCAGTATGGAGGTTATTGGAGTTTCCTATACATGACAGACACCCTACCGTAGTTCACCTAGCAGTTCACTTAGAAAATGGACAACGAGTATACTTCTCAGCGGAAAATATGCAACATATAGTGGAGAATCCACCAAAAACGACACTCACGGCATTTTTTGACCTGGACAACAGTGATGAATTTGCGAAAACATTGCTCTATCACGAAATCCCTAATTATTATACATGGGCTAATAATAAATTTTCTAGAAGAAAACGTGGCCAAGATGTAATTGGACATCCCGGTATAAAAAAAGATGCGGCATTGGGAAGAGTATACAGCGTTCATCCTTCCCAGACGGAGTGTTTCTATCTCAAAGTACTACTTCATCATATACGTGGTCCAACATTGTTCCAGAACTTAAAAATCCTTGACGGAATGGTCAAAGAAACTTACCAAGCCACTTGCCGAGATAGGGGTTTGCTGGAAAATAATAACCAATGGGAAATCACTTTGAGGGAAGCTACAATGTCCCAATGTCCGTTCAAGCTGAGAGATTTGTTTGTGGTGATATTATTATTTTGTTTCCCCTCGGAACCTCTCAAATTATGGGACACTTTTAAAGACGATTTGTGTCAAGGCATCAAACATATAGCCCAACAACGAGATCGAGCTGATGATGTATACAACGAAGGCTTGATACAGATAGAAACGATAAAACTTTAAAAGATTTTGGTTTACCTTCTCCGAATCGTTCACAAAATGTTGTTGCTGCCATACAGTGTCGTACATATGATGCTAACGAGTTGTCAATATTTGTCAACTCAAATGTACCCAAGTTGATGGCAGATCAAAAAATTGCGTTCGATGCTATAATTGCAAGTGTGGAAAATAACTGTGGTCGACTATTTTTTTTGGACGCGCCCGGTGGAACTGGTAAAACTTTTCTTGCTAATTTAATTTTGGCTAAAGTCCGACAATCTGGAAGAAACGGACTAGCAGTGGCATCTTCCGGAACTGCTGCAACCTTATTAAATGATGGGAAAACTGCTCACTCTGCCTTTAAATTGCCTTTGGTTGTGTCTTTAGAACAACAGTCAATATGCTCAATCCGCAAAAATGGTCCTCTAGGAATGCTCTTGCAGGACACGTCGCTAATTATTTGGGATGAGTGCACCATGGGCCATAGAGCTCATGTAGAAGCATTAGGTCGCATATTGAGAGATATTAGAAACTCAGGCAACATTATGGGAGGCATAACTTTTGTTTTGTCTGGAGACTTTCGCTAAACGCTACCGGTTGTAACAAAAGGAACACGTACCGACGTTATTAATGCGTGCCTCAAATCATCACGTTTGTGGCAATCAATTCAAACACTCAATTTGCGCACGAATATGAGAGCACATTTATCTAATAATCCCGATGGCAATTTCTCACAAAAAATACTTCAACTTGGAGACGGAAAATTACCATCTCCTATTGCAAACAGCCCCCAAGTGTTATTGGATAATGAATTGGTTCAAACTGTTTCCAGTCTAGAAATTCTTATAGACAGAATCTATCCCGACATCGAAAATCTTGCAGAAAGAAATTTTAATTGGCTCTGTTCGAGGGCAATAGTGTCACCAAGAAACGAATCAGTAAATGAGATAAACAATATTATAATGGAAAAAGTACCCGGTTATTTTAAATGGTACAAATCTATTGACACCGTGTGCAACATCGAAGATACAGTGCACTACCCACAAGAATTTTTAAATTCCATCAAACCTGCCGGCTTGCCACCCCACGAACTGAAATTAAAAGTAGGTACACCCGTTATGTTATTAAGAAATTTAAGTCCTCCCAGTATGTGCAATGGCACACGACTTTTAATAAATGAATTACGAAACAATGTAATTGTATCAACAAACATCACTGGCGTCCGGCCGCTTACATTCCGCGAATACCGATGATACCAACGGAATTGCCTATTTCTTTTAAAAGGTTACAATTTCCTCTGAAGGTATCATTTGCCCTCACAATAAATAAATCCCAATGACAAACTTTCTCGATGGTTGGCATCGACTTGAGAAAAGAGTGCTTTTCTCATGGGCAATTATATGTTGCCCTTTCTCGAGTGGGATCTCCTGAAAATCAATATGCTTTGTTGCCACCTACTAACACCACTGCCAACATAGTGTACAGTGAAGCTTTAAGGTAAATAATAAAAAAGTAAAAACCTATAAAATTCAATGATGCCTTAATTTAAAAATGTACATAATAAGTAAAATAAAAACAATCAGATTAGGTGATAAAAATAGTTAACTACTACTCGGATGCAAATGTAAAATGTTAGAAAAAATTAAACAGATAATGACCACAATAACCCGCATTACTTTTACAAACAAATGTTATCAAGAAATATTTTAAGAACGATAAACTGAAATATTGCCTATGCACAGTGGTCCCGCCCGTAGGCCAAAAATAAAAAAACCAAAGTCAAAATTTTTACTTTAAATATATCAATTCTTATTTATAATTGGTCTAGCTATTTGAATTTATTCATCTTTTTGTTTTGCTCTATCTGTCCTCTTCAACAATAGCATCGAAAGAGAGAACATGCTATTCATTTAGTATTGCAGCATAAGCAACGTGCAAGGGAAGCTCTCCGTAGAAAATTTATTTTACTTATTTAAAACAAGTTTTTGTGCAGTGGAAGTGATCAATATTATAAATAAAGGTATTAACTTTCATTTTACAACAAAAAGTATATGTAGTATGTGTTGTGTTTTGTGTAAATCATTATTGTATTTAGTACATAATTGTGAACGTTCTTAGTTTGTCTTTTCTGTGTTTGGTTAGAGTTTTAGTTGTGAAGGGGTTCTTGGGGTTGAACAAATCTTTTTGTATAATATTCTTAAGCATTTTAAGAATATAAGAAAGTTTAATTCAAGTGCCGTAAGGTGCCGTGCGGCTTGCAATACACGAAAACGTAACCTAACCTCAATTTTAAAAAAAGCACGTGCAAAACTTCTTATCATTAAATATCCGTGGTACTACTTTCCTGCATCGGTCCATAAAGTGTTATTACATGGTCCTGCCATTATAAAAAATTGTTTATCTCAATTGGAGAGCTTTCTGAGGAAGCTGAAGAGGCAAAAAATAAAGACATTAAATAATTTAGGCTAAACCAAACGCGGAAAATTTCAAGGGGTTTTCCGAAAATAACTCGTTTTACACTGATTGTTCCTATGGCAGCTATAACCTATAGTATCCAGATAAAATTAAAAACAATAGTTTTTCATATAAAAACTGAATATCAGACCGATTGTTTATATGGCAGCTATATGATATAGTTGTCCGATCTGGCTGATTTTTACATATTATCTTAGGATAAATATAAAAAAATTTTGTGCCAAGTTTCAAGTCCCTACCTCAACTAGAAGTATTTTTGGCCGCTCTCCCCATACAAGCCGGACCACTGTGCTATGTCGCAAAAAATTCAGACACTACAAAAACAATGCGCACACACTTATATGCACTACATTTGCATTGATCGGTCTGCTTTGAGTGTGAAACAAAGTAAGTAAGTGTGTTTGTGTGGGCAACTTGATTTTGCTTTGATATTGTCATATTGTGTGTGCGTGGATAAAATGCTTTCGCATTGATTTTTTGATATTGTTGATCTTCCTGAATCAAATTTGACAATTTATTTAACAACAAAATATGAACTCATTCATTCTTCACACGCAAAGCATTATAATGATAATTAAGCATGTTCATTTCAAATTTTTCTGGATTATTGTCAATAAATGATCTTCTTATTGATATCAGCCATTTTGATCCGATTGGAAATAGGGTCGTGTACATTGTTCTCAAAAACAATGTTCCCCCATTGCGTTTATGAAATTTAGCATGACGTTGAAATTTTTATTTTTTTATATTTATTGTTACATATTAATAATGCTTTTAAATAATAATAATAATCATTTAAGTCGCAAGTTTGTTTTGTTTCTCAATAAAAGAATCAATCGGTCTTCTATGAAACTATTCGTTGTTGCTGCGTGGCAGCACTTTTGTTACAATTGTAAAAGTGAAAAGAAATGAAAGTGTTTCAATTTTAATTTTATTAAATAATAATAAAATAAAAAGAAATCAAGAGCTTAAAATATAAAAAGTGTGTTGTGAATGGGTGTCCAGTTGGCAAAAAGTTGTTTCGCATACCATTGGATTGCGTTAATCAATGGTGTGCGAACTTAAAACTGGACCCCACCACAATAAAAAAAAGTGATCGCATATGCGAATTACATTTTACGCCGGATTGTGTGGGCAAATTAAGATTATGCCACGGTGCAATGCCAACATTGAACTTGGGTAAGTGTGTTAATATTATAAGCATTTCTTATGAATTGACTACAACTGCATCGATAATGATACAGTTGTGGTCAAAATTTTATGTATGCTTATACATGTGTTTGTGTTTATGTTTGATTATTAGTGTAAACGATATCTTTGCACTATAATCAAGCAAAAATTACATTATGTGGTGTACAAACATATCATATCATATATCTATTACTTTGCGACGAAGCAGACAAAGACCCGTGGAGTAAAGCTTTCAGGATTGTCACCAAAAAGATCAAACGCGGTGGAACTTCAAGACCGATGAGCCCTGAAATGATGCACAACGTGGTCACCACCCTGTTTCCTCAACAGAGTCCACCAACCCACAGCTACAAGAACCCAAATGAAGATGTAAATCAAGGGTACTACCCTGTCTCCCCCTCTGTGGTCATAGAAGCAGCAAGCCGATTAAATGATAGGAAATCCCCTGGCCCGGATGCAATTCCTAACAAGGCGCTCAAACTGGCCATCGCTCTTCAGACGGACGCTTTTACACGAGTGTTCAATCACTGTCTGCAGGTGGGGGTCTTTCCTTCAGCCTGGAAGAAACAGCACCTGGCTCTGATCCCAAAATCAGGAAAACCTCCGGAGGACCCTTCCGCATATAGACCGATTTGTCTCCTGGACTCAGCCGGAAAGATACTGGAGAGAATCATATGCGACAAACTGGATGCAGAGGTGAATAATGCGGGCGGAATTTCGGTTATGCAATTCGGATTCCGAAAACAGCGTTCTACTCTCGATTGCTGTAGCTGAACTGACGAGGTTGGCGCAAGCTGCTATAAGCGGCACTCGATGGAAAGGTGGAGATAAAAAATATTGTTTAGCCGTCACCCTAGACATAAAAAATGCTTTCAACTCTGCAAATTGGATTAGGATTCTAGAAGCGATTAACAGACTTGGCGTATCCAACTATTTAATCGGCATGATCGAAAGCTACTTCGTTGAACGGAAACTCCTATACATCACAGATAAGGGAGAAAAACAGGTGACGGTGACCGGTAGTGTACCACAAGGATCGGTGCTGGGCCCCTCCTTGTGGAACATCATGTATGATGGAATATTGAGACTGCAACTGCCCACCAGTGTCAACATCATAGGTTTCGCAGATGACATCGCCCTAGTCACTGTAGCTAAGCACAAGGACGAAGTGGAGCAAAAATGCAACGAAGCTATAAATACGGTCAACGATTGGCTCAGGTCTATGGAACTGTCCCTAGCTGAACACAAAACTGAGGCGGTTCTTATAAGCAGTCGCAAAATCGTAGAAGAGGCGACAATCACAGTCGGCAGCACGGTCATCACATCCAAAAGGTCCATAGTCTACCTAGGGATAACCATCGACACACGCTTGTGCTTCAAAGAGCACCTACAAGAGGCGAACAGAAAGGAAGCAAACTCATGCAGGGCGCTAGCGAGAATCATGGTGAATGGTCGCGGCCCCAAACAAGGGCGAAGACTGTTATTACTCAACGCAACAAAGGCATGCTGTACGGCGCAGCCATCTGGGCAGGAGCTATGAATACACAAAGCTAAAGACAACCATACGAGACCACTTACCGTCTAGGCGCTGTAAAAGTGATCAGTGCATTCCGAACTATATCAGAGGATGCAGCGCTGGTCATCGCGGGACTAATCCCAATTGACCTCCTAGTATCAGAAGAAGCGTCGGTGTACAACGACAGCCCACAGACTTCAGCATCGAGACAAGCTTCCCTAAGCAACGCAAGAGCGCAGTCAGTCAGGCAGTGGCAAAGTCGCTGGGGCAATGCAACCAAGGGTAGATGGACCCATGAGCTTATCCCATCCATTCGCCAATGGCTGGACAGAAGACACGGGGAGACGAATTTCCACCTGACGCAGATCCTAAGTAACCACGGATGCTTTAGGCGGTACCTACATCGATTCAAACACGAAAACGAACCATGGTGCACTGCTTGCCACGATCAACATGAAGAGGACGCTAGGCACATTCTGTTCACCTGTAGCAGATTCGAGCCGCAGAGAATACAGCTAACACACGCACTGGGTGAGCTCCCAACAGTAGAAAACCTGGTCAGCCACATGCTTGAAAGCAAGAGAAAATGGCAGGCAGTTAGCGATTTTGACGCGGAGGCAATGTCAACTTTGAGGGGCATAGAAAGGATGCGAAGAAGAGACGCCGGCTAAAACGTCGGTACCCTTTCCCACGAAGTAAAACCTTGCGGTAGTCCCGTGGGCATCGCACAGTGGTTGATTTCATAGGCCAAAAATAAAAACACAAAAGTTTGAAATTGGTCACTCTTTGTCTTAAAAATACTGCTTAACATAGCAATAAAACTAACTGTAATTTAATTTTTGGTCTCTCTTATACGTACGCGCTACGAATAGCGAGAGAAGAGAAAGAAAAAAAACACGTAGATGTTGCTGTGAATGCAGATTGAAAATTAGCTTTCACAAAAAAATTAAATTTTAATATTAAATCGAGTCGAATCATCGTCAATTAAAATGAATATTGAAAATAAAGGTATGTACTATAAAACTGAGTATTTTTTATGTCATTATGTGTTGTGTTATTGTTTTAAAGTTAGTGTTTCACCAGTGACCTGCCGAGTGGTGTATTTTTGTGTATACATAGATTTCAGAGAAAGAAAAAGTTGTGATACCTGTCTGACCCTTTAATGAAACTTATTTATTAATACTAGTACATGTTTTCTTAGTCAATGTTTTAAATTTGAGCTGCAACTTTTTGCAACTTT
Organism: Phortica okadai; assembly: GCA_034638295.1. Lineage (NCBI taxonomy): Eukaryota > Metazoa > Arthropoda > Insecta > Diptera > Drosophilidae > Phortica > Phortica okadai. The sequence goes on from JAWUZV010000029.1 coordinate 14,784, forward strand.
CTGACTTATTCGCTTTTTTGTGTTCGCCCATATTTTAGGTTTTTTCGTTTTCGTGCATATTTTGTGCTTTGTCTTGTTCGTCGTATTCGTTTTATTTTTGTATTCCTGATATTATTTGCCTTCTTCAGTTCATAAAATATTAATTCATGCCCCAGAATTTATTCAATATGCATTAGTTTCAATTGGAGAGCTCTCAGAAGAAGCTGCGGAGTCAAGGAACAAGGACGTTAAGAAATACCGACTCAATCATACACGTAAAATCTCACGTTTAGCCACGAATAAAGACCTTATAAATCGGTTGTTATTAACTCCCGATCCTTTCATAACCGGGCACCGAAATTTACCCAACAAATGTAAAACAATTCTTTCGAAACGTGTTTTTGATTTGTTAGAATATTTTTTTGTATAATATATATTTTTGCATTGATTTATTTAATTTAGTATAATGTATTATAAAAGCTACTATATATTTGAACATCCTATTTTTATTTTATTTTGTATAAAGATAATAAAATATAATTTATTAATAAGGGATTTCCTTATCCTGAAAGTATGCAATTGAATTTATGTTTTAAAATGTTATTTTATATGATTTTCGGGTTTTAACGTATGGTTTTTGCATTTGTTTTATAATTTTCTTTATGTTATTTGGTCTTTATAGCAGTACAGAAATTTTCAGATCTAAATTCACACTGGAAGTATTTTTGGCCGCTTTTTCCATACAAGATCAACCACTGTGCATCGGTACATTATTATTTAAATAACTGGCTGTAAGTTTCAGTGTATGCTGCTTGTTGTACATTGAATAAACAATTAAAAAAAATATATCTATTACTACTTTTATATGATTACTTAAAACGTTTTGACTCACAACACTTTGCCTCTGTTCGCTCATGATTGCGACTTTATAAGTCTTCTGATTCAATACGTTTCGAAGATGGAAAAAAATCTGTTTGGACTTATAAGGCAAAACATATAATGATAAATAAACATCAAAAAATAAATTTAATTCTGTTGAAATTAACAAAAACGCAATGTAACATTGAAAAAGCCCATGCAGAAAACGAACCGAAATAGAACATCCAATTTGAAGGACATATTATATGTTATACAATTATAGAGGGGGTCATGCAATATCTCATTTAATCTTACCAACGACGAGAGGTGATCATTGAGAATCTCAGGATAACTTTTAGTACCTGAATATACTTTTAAAGAAAACATTTCGTAAGACAGAGGGATTTGTGTTTGATAGAGTGTCATTTTCAAGAACCAAACTATACTAATATATGGGTGTCTCTTTATGTATAATTGATGATTACACAAAAATTTGTTTATGGAACTCACTTCGTATGGTAGTCATACTTCTAGTAAGCGCTTGATTTTAACAAAAAGACAACTTATTGTAACGATTGACATGTTTTAACCCTGTAAGCAAAAGTTTTATACAAAATACATGTTAACAAGTCATTTCATTTGCGGAAAACTTTGAGAACAACTGAAAATAACTCTGTTTGAAGCCATATTTTGTGTATCAGCTGAATTCAAAACGTCTTGAAAATGCTTAGCGTACTTTATACCTACACATTTAAAAAAAAGGTTGAGTCAAAACGGTTTGTGCTCTCGAAAACGAATTCGAAAAGTGTTTATACATATATTTTAAGTCACTTCGTTTTCAATCAAAGTGTTTTAAGTCATCGTATAAACTTAGTATATATTTTATATATTTATGTATATTATAACTTAATAACATTTTCAGGTCACTTGGATGGTCCAAAACACTTTGCACCCAATTTGGGTCCCAAAAAATACCTTCAGTCTCGACACTGTTGTGTTCGGGGGTGTCATTCAATGACTTCATTGGATACACTACATAGATTTCCTAAAGACGAGGAACTTTCCCAACATTGGGAAGCCATTCTCGTTATTAAGGAGGATTTAAAAAGCAATAAAAACCTATACATATGCAACAAGCATATGCATAGTAGTGATGTTTTTGAAAAAAAAATTTAAAAAAATGTATTGCCAGTAAGCAAAACTGGGTGTTCAAATACACTTTGGGAAGTTTGCTCTGAAGAAGTGCAACAGGGAGATACATTAAACAAATGTAGCATTGAACAAATGCAATCTATTCACATTAAGGAAATGCCCAATAATGACATTGAAGAAATGTCTAATAATAGCATTGAAGAAATGCAAAATGTCACCAATGAAGAATTCCAAAATATCAACATTGAAGAAATGCAATTAATCAACATTGAAGAAATGTCAAATAACATTCAACAAGAGCAGAACAGAAGCATTGAACAAATGAAAGTTGATGAACTTCAAGGAGAAAATGAAGATCCTCATACTTTCACAATAATAAGTGTGCAAGAAACATCAGGATATGCTATAGATGACGTTGAAGAAACATCGAATGGTCTTGTGACAAAGCTTGGAAGATTTGTCACACAAACAGGTAAGAATTCACAAACAGAGATGACTATTAGAAATATTCATACTATGGTATCTCTTGAGAATATGCAAAAAGATATGCCTTTCGAGAATATGAATCCACCTGTGTTTCTCGAAAAAAGTTCTCAAACTCCTGATGTTTCTTGCCCTAATTGTTTGTTGTTCTGCAGAAATGAAGACATTTATAAGAAAAAATATTAAAATGTTCTTAAAGAAAATGAAAGATTAAAAGAACAATTGAGAATAGTCAGATCTCAAAATAACAGTTTAAGAGATGAAGTCGAAAAAAACAAAACAGAGTTGACATCACGCATTGAAAAAAATGTATACAGAAACTGTATCATTAGATCCTACTCTGAATGAGAGTACAAAGGCAACAATTGGAATGCTGTCCAAGAATCTGCAGCCACAGAAGTATTCTGACATTGAAAGGAATGTTGTATTAAACATTCACTATAGATCACGAAAGTGCTATAATTTTATGAGGAAAAGCTTGGGTTTACCCCTTCCTCATCCATCAAGTTTGGACACTTAGAGTCCAGTAAAGCAAGTCTTGCCTGGTATAAGCCCAATTGTATTGAATCAATTATCAATACTAATCAAAACATTGTCTGAAAAAGACAAGAACTGTGTATTGGTAATAGATGAAATATATGGTACAAGTAAAAGGAATAGTGCATCCGTACTAGGGATGTCAATCCCGGGATCCCGAAATCCCGGGATTTCTGTGTTTTTGAAGTACCGAAAATCCCGGGATTTAACTTGCCCAATCCCGGGATATTCGGGATTTCGATTTTTATACCCTGTACACACACTGTGTATCAGGGTATATTAAGTTTGTTTGAGACGGTTTGTATGTAACGCATAGAAGGAGGGGAGGGGGACCCTATAAAGTATATATATTCTTGATCAGGATGACAAGACGAATTGATATAGTCCTGTCTGTCCGTCCGTCCGTCCTCACCAATGGTTCTCGAAAACTATAAGAGCTAGAGACTTGAAATTTGGTGGATAGACTCGTGAGGTCAAACGCTAGATCAAGTTTGAAGGATTTTTTGCCACGAACACTAGATCAAGTTTGAAGGAATTTTTGCCACGTCCATTCCTTCCCACCCATCGAGCACAACAAAAGGTCATTTTTTTCTTAAAATTGCTGTATCTCCTAAAGTATAAAAAATACAATGCTGAAATTTTGTATGCAAACTCAGATAACATACCTTTTTAAAACTGCATACAACAAACTACCACTTTCCCCACAAAGACCAACCCACTAAAATTTTGCAGCAATGCTTTGTAACAAAACCCGTACTAAAGCGCCATCTAATGGCAACATTGCACTGTGAGCCCTGCCTCACCTTAGCAAATACACAAACCATATCGTGGTACACTGCTTTTGCTGTCGGCGAATGTTTAACGTGTTATCAACATAGGTGTGTGTACAGGGTATTATATAGTTGAGAATACTCAACTATACCGCCCTTACTGGTTTTATTCTGATGTGGATTATTTCTATTGATCAATAAGTTAGAAAGCGTATGCGACAAATTTCATTGTTTCGTAACCAAGAACGTAGCCAGCTTGTCACAAAGGGGGGCGAAAATAGTCTTTTTGCTTTTTACAAAAACCAAAGTTATATCAAGAATTAAAAGTTTCGATATTCTGATGTAGGGGGACTGCAAAATGATGGTCAATATTTGAAAAAAAAAAATGTTGCCCAAAATTTGTTAATGCAATTTACAAAAATCTTTGCGAAGAGAGTAGTACGGCTTTTCTGAGTCCTTCTCTAAAACCATATTTTTTTGTAATGTTTACTGTTTTCAGAAACTCTTTAATTCTATTCTAACCGTCCAACCAACAAATTTTGAAGGTGAAAGGTATTTTTCGACAGCAGGTTTGGAGAATACAACATTAAAAGCTTTACTGCTTTTAAGGTTATATATCTGTAAAACGCTTTAACTAAAATAATATGTTAAACGTTTAAGCTTACAAAATATTTGGTAACTCATTTTGTAAGACTGAATGAAATAGTCTATTTTTGTTTGTTGCTTCGGATTTTGTTTTTATAAATAATAAAAAGGAATAAAAAGAAAATTTATAAAATATTTACTACGTCTTAACTAGTCCCGGGACTAATCCCGGGATCCCGGGATTTCAGTTTGCAATCCCGAAAATCCCGGGATTGGCAAATCTCCAAAAATTGACATCCCTAATCCGTACAAGTACATAACCTCCTATCATTGTGTGGGAACAAAAATGGTTGTTTTAAAGGTAGAACAAATAATTAGAGACACTGTAATTCAATTGCATAATATTGGACTAAGAGTTCGAGCAATTGTAAGTGACCAGGCAGGACAGAATATGTCGCTGTTTAAAAAGTTGACTGACAGCAACTTCTGTAATCCATCGGGTGATAACATTTACCTGTTGATTGATTATGTGCATATATTTAAAAATCTGCGAAATGCATTTATTAAGAATAACATAAAGACTCCCGGTGGATTAGCCAATTGGGATGTCATTAAAAATGTGCACGAAGTTGATTCAAAATCAACAACAACAAAATTTATGCCAAAAATAACTAAGCGTCATATAAAACTAGTTGGCTTTCAGAAAATGAGCGTGAAACTGGCTAGACAGGTATGGTCAAATTCCGTATATGCTGGAATAGCAGTTTGTCACAAGAATAACTTGTTGACAGAACAAAATATGCCATTTGCCATGGCTACAGCCAAATTAGTTAAAGCATTTAACGATGGTTTTGACTTGTTGAACTGTAGATCTTATACAAAAGGCGAAAAATTCCTTTAAGCAGGAATAATGGTATAAGGGAAAAGTTAGTTCAGTTCAAATCTTATTTAAATTTAATTAGTGTTATACAAAAAACCAATTGCTACAATGGGCTATTGATAACTATTGACCGAATGCTTTGTTTATGTGATGATCTCTTAAAAGACCCAGAGATTAAATATATCTTTTAACACGCTTTAATCAAGACAGTCTTGAAAATTATTTTGCGGTGTTAAGATCTAGCCTGGGCTCGAATACAAACCCATCTGCAAGAGATATGCAGTTTTTGTTAGCCCGTTTGTATTCGATGAAGGTCGTTGCTCAACTACTTGGGTCTGGCGCAAATTGTGAGGTAGTTGAAAATGATGATCTTGATGAAATGATTCAAGATTATGATGAGAGTTCGAATGACGAAGAAAAAGATACTTTTCGTTCGAACGAGGAAGAGTCTTCTGAAGAAGAAGAGCTTTCAAGCGATGAAGAAGACGCTACTGTAGAACAGGAAACTGTAGTACAGGAGCAAGAAATCCCGCAGAAATGGCTTCTAGAAGGTATGTTGATGGCTACCTTGCATTTAAAAATTTATTTCAATGCGATAAATGTGATGAAATGGTAATCAGTCTCGAGGGATTGCAAAACCAGCAATCAGAGGAGATGATTGCTGTGAGAAATTTTAGTGAATATGTTTTACTCTTGCAAAATCCGAGCAATGACTTTTATAATGTTTGCAATATACATTATAATGTATTTGCAAAACATTTTCAAGATAAGGCACATGATACAAAATTATGTGAAAACATAATGAAAGAGGCTATTAAACAAACTAATATCAAATATCCAATGTGGTTCAATGAAAAGGACCCATGCTGTGAGCATAGAAAGATAATTTTAAATAAATTCATAGTACTCCTTTTGAGAAAAAAGGCTAGATGGTTGCATAATGAGCTCAAAGATCAATCGGGTTCAAAAGCCCCGATTCAAAAGAGCCATACATCAGCAGCTAAAAAAATGAGCATACTGAAACATTAATAATACTATGCGTTGCAAATGCTGTGTGCGACCCCTCTTTTTTTTTTGGCTTTTTTTATTTTTTTTTTTTTTTTTTAATATATAAAATTTAAAATTTAATAACTTGTCTTTTTATTTAATTATTTTGGAAATTTTTATTTATTACTATTTGCTGATCCTGATATGCTATTTCTGAATTGCTGTTCCTGATTTGCTGTTGTTGTTTATTTGTTGCTTTTTTGTTTGTTGCTGTTGGAGCTGCATCATTGATTCGTATTCGTTATGATGTTATACTTTGGTTGATTAAACATGAGCAATCGAATGAAGATGTCCTCAAAGGAAACCATACAATTCGAGTCAAATAACAAAAAATCGTACATAATCGAAATTTTTCAACACACACACAGACACACTGGCATGCAACCACATAACGTACTATGAAACAAGACCAACTACTTATAAATTAACATTGTGGTGCTCTATGATATGTTTGATTGATATGTTTGACGTTAACAAGTGTTACTTATACACCAATTATGTGTGTGTTGCTCGATCTTTCATGCTTCAGTCGACTTTGTTCATACGCTCAAAGTCGTCAAGTTAAAAACGAATATGTTTTGTATGCGCTCTTCGATCAAATTGATTCGATGATTGAATCAATTTGATTTGAAATTTTGCTAAGGTGATTAGTTCTCGGATTGTGTACTATTTTTCGAGTATTGCTGTATACACAAATAGATAGAGAAACAATTACACACAGATAGCCTATGGTGGGCTACCAGTGGGCACTGGTTGCCAAGGCGGTTGTTGCTGTAGCAAGAATGTCCACCATGGTCATCGGGACGAGGTCGCGGCGGACGCGATCGCGGTGGACGAGGCCGTGGTTGACGAGGCCATGGTGGGCGCGGTGGCATTGCGAACGCGCAGCAACGCCGTCGCTTGTGTCGCGCTCTAACGCGAACCGCTGCAGCTACCGCAAGTCAACCGGCAGCTAACGCAACTCAACCGGCAGCTAACGCAGCAGCAGGAACAACTGAACAATAATTTTGGCTTTAAAATAAATTGATTAAAACCAAAAATTTGTTTTTTTCTTTTACATTATTTTTTTTTGTTCATACATTTTTATATATTTTAATCAGCATTTTATAATAAAACACGAACTAATTGTGTATTAACTAATTGTGTATTAGTTAGTGTTATTTTATAGTTAAAATAGTCTGCGTAAAAATTGAATGTACCAGGCGAACAGCAATGCCAATACGTTGCTGCTGTTATTTCGCTTGCTTTGAGCAAAACGAATTGACTTGTGCGCATGTGTGTGTGTTAAACTTATATGCGTGTGCGCACACAAGTCAATACACAATTTGCTTTGCTCATGTTTCATAGGAATTTGCAAAAATGCTTATGAGCTAAAACAATTTAGTTTGCATCGCTGCAACTAATATTTGTTTTCTTTTTTCTTGCCTCTTCAATTGATTTTATAATGATATCATAAATATTATTGACTTTATACAAATTTGAGATGTATAATGTGGTAGTACAAAGACCAAGCGCAAAAACATTGTAATTATCATTAATAATCAAACCATTATAATATTCATAACCAAACGCCGTCGGCTTAGATATGATAATCTTAAGCTAGGTACACACGATGCAAACAATTTGCAGCAAGTTGAAAATAATTTGCAGCAAAAGCTTGCACAAATGTTTACACCTATGCAAATATTGCAAGAAAATTTCTTGCTTCAATCATTTTTTGTTTTGCACGCAAACTTTTGCATGGCTATTTCGTGCAATATATTGCGTTAATGTCTACACATGCTCTCATTTTTTGTTTGCAGTGCTTGCAAGTGACACTTATTTGCAAGTTCTGTTGTTTTGTCAAAGTCAAGGAATAACGACGTGTTTATATTACATATGACGGCACAAAAATCGAGAGTTGCTGCTATTGCTATATTAGCAACTTTAATTAAACGTAAAAAAGTGAAAAGATTAGAGTCTGCAAAAAAAAAAAAGTGTTGGGTGAAAGAGTGGTTTTTCAAAAGAGATGAAAAAGAAGTGCATCAGAACCTTTTAAAAGAGCTACAAAATGGCGATGAAACAAACTTTTTTAAATTTTATAATTATTTCCGTATTTTTAATAAATTTAAGCGCATCGAAAAACTCTCATTTGCTGGCCTGGCCACTCTTTTTTTGCTTCACTCTGCGCACCTCTTGAAAAAATTGAGAGCGCAAATGATGAATTTTTGTTCTTATTTCATCATCACTTTTGTCTAATTTTTCAGCAATTTCGCGATAATCATTTTGCTTTTTATGCTTATTTTTATAGTCTGCTGACGAAACATCCCATAAAACAGAATAATTCTCGTACAATTCAATTAATTTGATCGTTTTCACGCGATCCCACATGTTGCTTTGCTTGCTGCAATATTGCGACTGAAAGCAAACAGCACATGCAAACAAGCAAGCAACTGACGCAACCAAGATAACGGTAAAACAATGTATACAGACGACAAACAAAAAATATTGCTGCCAAAAAAATTGTGCAAGTTCTTTGTTTGCAGCAAAATGGTTGCACTCGTGTTTATACGTGCAAATTTGATTGCAGCAATCAACTTGCTGCAAATTGTTTGCACCGTGTGCACCTAGCTTTAATAGTGAGATTGTCAAAACTAATCCGACGGTGCTTGGTGAGTTTAATTGTTTTTTTTGAAGTGAAACTTCTTTAGCATGGGTGTCATTTGAAACTTGATGAAACGACATGAGAAAGAGACAAACTATATATTTATATGATTTTAGCCTGCGAGAAAATGAAATAGAATATAGAATGACAGTTTGTAGTCATAAACTGAGTAGTCATAAAAAAAAACTAACAACAACATCATGCTAAGTTGTAATTTTCGCATTCCTCTTCAATCGTCATTTTCGCCATCTGGCGCATATGCAACAACAACTTACCTGGCTTGTTACTGTCAAATATTACAAGCAACTCTTGTTGTTGTCATTTTCGGCATAAGCATGCACCGTTTGGTCGGACAGTGTGGTTGTTGCTACCTATGACACTGTCTGAGTGTATACATTGTGTTTTGTTGTTGCCCGCTACTTAGCGTCAACGTCACTAATCAGCTTCATAATTTGTATATGAGCCGCGAATTCATCTCCAATTCGCTATTATTACCTCGTTTATGCGAGAACCTTAAAGCGCTTTAACTCAATGCGCACTAACTAAAAACGCATGCATAAACGCCTTAATGCGCATTAGCGTAGAGCGCTTTTTAAAAGCGACTTAACAGAGTTAAACCGCTTTAAGAGTACCGCATAAACGCGACATTCGTTAATGCGCATTAAAATCAGCTGGTACCGAATGTGTCAAGTGGTCAGTGATGCTATATTGATGAATTAATATAATTTTTTTAATTGTAAATTTTTTTTTTAGCTCTGTTTTTCTATTATATTGCGAAAAAACACTTTTAAACATTCTAAAAACTAATATTGCGATTATCAATTCATATTTATTCAATATATGTCATTTTTACATATAAAGATATTCTTGAAAAATAAACATTATTCAGTTGTATTCTTATGGCAACACTGTTTTGTTTTGTTTTGATCAGCTGTTCATCATGACAGCTCTTAAAGCGCATTAAGCTAAAGCGCTTTAAGGCTCTCGCATAAACGCTGCGTTTTTAGTTAGTGCGCATTGAGTTAAAGCGCTTTAGCTGTCGCATAAACGAGGTATATGTTGGATTCACAATTACCCTTTCCTTTTGCTGTGCTTAGCAAATGAAAACATTTAACTTACAAATTCAAAATACTCCAAAAGTGAACACTATTAATAAATTATATGTGCAATAAATAAAGTCAAGTAGATTCTACACATTGGAGCGTTCGTAGTTAATTTTCCTCTGTTCTTCGGGAGACCCTCTGGCAGTGTTACCAACTTTTAAAAAACGTTTCCCCCTAAACACAAACCAAAAACCCCTAAAAACCATTCAATTTCTAGAAAATCCCCCTAAATAAATTTCATTATTATAAAAATAAATAATTAATTATAATAAAATAATTATAAATACACAAATTACATAATCAATAAAAAAAATCAGTAAGGGAGGTATAGTTGAGTATTGTCAACTATATAATACCCTGTACACACACCTATGTTGATAACACGTTAAACATTCGCCGACAGCAAAAGCAGTGTACCACGATATGGTTTGTGTATTTGCTAATAGTGAGGCAGGGCTCACAGTGCAATGTTGCCATTAGATGGCGCTTTAGTACTGGTTTTGTTACAAAGCATTGCTGCAAAATTTTAGTGTGTTGGTCTTTGCGGGGAAAGTGGTAGTTTGTTGTATGCAGTTTTAAAAAGGTATGTTATCTGAGTTTGCATACAAAATTTCAGCATTGTATTCTTTATACTTTAGGAGATACAGCAATTTTGAGAAAAAAATGACCTTTTGTTGTGCTCGATGGGCGGGAAGGAATGGGCGTGGCAAAAATTCTTCAAACTTGATCTAGTGTTCGACCACACGAGACTATCTTCCAATTTTCAAGTCTCTAGCTTTAATAGTTTTCGCAGTGTTAAGTACGGTTTTTGTTACAAATAGGATAAAGCAGTGTTCAAAGCGCAATTTTTGTGCAAAATTTCAACTTGTTTGTCTTTGCGTTGTCACACAGCGTTAAAAATGAAAGTTTGTGGTATGCAGTTTTAAAAAGGTATGTTTACTGAGTTTGCATACAAAATTTCAGCATTGTATCTATTATAGTTTAGGAGATACAGCAATTTTAAGAAAACAACTTTTTGAGGGGGAAGCGAAGGGGAGGGGGAAAAAATGTGGTATGCAGTTTTGTAGAGCTATACATACTGAGTCTACATACTCATTTTCATGTTTCTAACTCATCAGGTTTTCGAGCTACAGCCTTTTGAAAAAATGGGTGGTGCTCGATGGGCGGGACAGGAGTGGGCGTGGCAAAAAATCCTTCAAACTTGATCTAGCGTTTGACCTCACGAGTCTATCCACCAAATTTCAAGTCTCTAGTTCTTATAGTTTTCGAGAACACCATTGGTGAGGACGGACGGACGGACAGACAGGACTATATCAATTCGTCTTGTCATCCTGATCAAGAATATATATACTTTATAGGGTCCCCCTCCCCTCCTTCTATGCGTTACATACAAACCGTCTCAAACAAACTTAATATATCCTGATACACAGTGTGTGTACAGGGTATAAAAAATTATATTTATATTACATTTATAATAAATGAAAAATTTAAAATAAATAATAAATATCATTTAACAACATTTATTCATTTTATTCCTTATTAATATTACTTAATACTTCAAGTGTTATTGTATCATTTTCTTAAGTTTCCGATTTTTAAAGTCATATTTATGGGTTTTCACGTCCAACTCTGTAACGTGATAAAGTGACAATTGGTGGAAATCCAACAACAAAATACATTGTCAAAGTTTATCAAGTTTTCATCAACCCCTTGCCAACTTGCTTCAAATAACAAAATGGAATTTTTAGTTATTTTCAATAAGTAAGTGCCTGTACTCTAACGAGTTGGACGGGAACACCTTTCTATAAAAACTCGTAGAGTAATTATTCACATAAAGTGGAAAATGAACTCTTTTCGCGTTTAGCGTTTTTCTCATGCACAGTTGCGGTCCGCATCACGGTTTGAGTTCAGTCCTTTTTCAGCAACTAAGTAGCGTATGTTGTTAGGAATTGTATGTACACATACTAATTTCCATAGAAAAACCAACAGCCCACAGCATTTGTATCAAACTCTTATGCATACATACGATTCCTAACAACATACGCCACGCTACTTATACGATGAAAAAACGATCGAGCGGACCGTAACTGTGCATGACACGCAAAAAGCGAAGAGTTCATTTTCCACTCTATGTCTAATTACTCTATGTAAAAACATAGTAAAAAAAAAACCCTAAAAATATTACACCCCTAAAAAAACCCCTATCGACTCAAAAATTCCCTAAATTTAGGGGGAAAACCCCTAAGTTGGCAACCGTGCCCTCTGCACATTTGAAATAGATAAAAGCAGATTGAATGCTCAAAAAATTGGGTTGATTTGGGAAGGGTTTTCTAATGCAGATTTATTAATGAAAACATGTAAAATATTGAATTGCTTTAATGCAGATTAATGGGGAAACCATATTGTTTATTTCTTGGTACATATGTAATTATTTATAACAACTTAAAATAAGGCTGAATTTAATAAAATCTCTGAGAAAATTGTCAGAGATTTTGTAACGGTGTGAAAATATCTATAAAAGATTTCCCAGAATCCTAAATTTCCCTTTTGATTATTTTGAAATCATCGACCTGAAATGTTGCACAGTTCCTCCAATTTAATTACCGTAAATCATTAATGAGAGGATAAAAAGCAAATTTACGTCGTTGTATGGAAAACGTTTTTGTTTCTTAATCAATTGACTAGAAACTTCACACTTAGAGAGATTGGGAATGGCAACGCCCACTTATAGCAAAAATTGATAATTTGCATATCTCAGGTACGCAATGAGCTAAAATAATGAAAATTAGTGTATAGGATATTAAGATAAAGAGAAATTCAATCCAGAAAATGGGTATGGCAAGGCTGAAGATAGCGTCTTTTAAAGAAAGTTTCACTTCGAACACGTGTACTGTGTTGCACGCGTTTTTTTTTTATATTTAACTTCATAACATGTACATGCCCATGCCCACTTCATTTTTTGTCATCACTTTCTTTGAGCACAAGAAAATAGCTACATGAGTCTTGTGTTTACATTTATTTAACTACTTCAGAATTGTGGTGATATAATTCAGCAAAAACACAAAAATGCAAAAACACAAGCAATGTCCATGCCCCGCATCATTTTTTGTCCACACTTTCTTTGCGCACAAGAAGAAATAAGTACACGTGCGTTTGTTTACATTTTTCATAAAGAACGCAAAGACACAAGACATCTTTCCACACTTTCTTTGCGCACAAGAAGAAATAAGTACACGTGCGTTTGTTTACATTTTTCATAAAGAACGCAAAGACACAAGACATCTACATGCCCCACTTCATTTTTCGTCCACATTTTCTTTGCGCACTTGCGTGTATTATATTTATTATAAACCAGTAAGGGTGGTATAGTTGAGTATTCTCAACTATATAATAGCCTGTACACACACCTATGTTGATAACACGTTAAACATTCGCCGACAGCAAAAGCAGTGTACCACGATATGGTTTGTGTATTTGCTAAGGTGAGGCAGGGCTTACAGTGCAATGTTGCCATTAGATGGCGCTTTAGTACGGATTTTGTTACAAAGCATTGCTGCAAAATTTTAGTGTGTTGGTCTTTGCGGGGAAAGTGGTAGTTTATTGTATGCAGTTTTAAAAAGGTATGTTATCTGAGTTTGCATACAAAATTTCAGCATTGTATTCTTTATACTTTAGGAGATACAGCAATTTTAAGAAAAAAATGACCTTTTGTTGTGCTCGATGGGCGGGAAGGAATGGGCGTGGCAAAAACTCCTTCAAACTTGATCTAGTGTTCGACCATACGAGTCTATCTTCCAAATTTCAAGTCTCTAGCTTTAATAGTTTTCGCTGTGTTAAGGGGGTATACCACCTTTGCGATTTAAAAAATTGTGAAATAATTTATACTACGTAAAGTACTCTTTGAGGTGTACAGAATTTATATTGATCAATTTTATAGGTAGCCGAAACATTTTTTGTATGCTTTAAACAAATTTTAATAAGCGCTCTTAGTGCAATTGTCTGTAAATACAAAACTTTAAATGCGTTTTTCTCGAAACGACATTTCTTAAATAGACATGTAATCTAAGTCTGTACGTAGGGGTTTTTCGATATCTGTCTTTGATTTGTTTTTTTCGCCCAATTAAATGCACATTTTTACTCAAAAAAATAAGTTATTTCGGAAAAATAGGCACCATTTTCGTAAAACTCAATATTTCAAAAAACCCCTACGTACAGACCTAAAGAGAAATTTTTTTTCCGAACTAGCGTTCTATGCAAAATGGGTTTAACTTTGGGGTCATTTATCAGTGGTTATTTGTAACATATTTGCCCTGGGAAAATTGCAAAATGAAGTCGAGACATGCATTAGTATATTGCTTGAAACTACTTTTAGTCGAGTGCATTCTTTGCATTAAAAAAAATTTGCTAAAAGTCGAGAAAATAATCATCTTCAAAGGTGGTATACCCCCTTAAGTACGGTTTTTGTTACAAATAGGATAAAGCAGTGTTCAAAGCGCAATTTATGCCAAATTTCAACTTGTTTGTCTTTGCGTTGTCACACAGCGTTGTTTCTATTATAGCTTAGGAGATACAGCAACTTTAAGAAAACAACTTTTTGCGAGGAAACGAAGGGGAGGGGGAAAAAATGTTGTATGTAGTTTTGTAGAGCTTTACATACTGAGTCTACATACTTATTTTCACGTTTCTAACTCATCAGGTTTTCGAGCTACAGCCTTTTGAAAAAATGGGTGGTGCTCGATGGGCGGGAAGGAGTGGGCGTGGCAAAAATTCTTTCAAACTTGATCTAGCGTTTGACCTCACGAGTCTATCCTCCAAATTTCAAGTCTCTAGCTCTTATAGTTTTCGAGAACCATTGGTGAGGACGGACGGACGGACAGACAGGACTATATCAATTCGTCTTGTCATCCTGATCAAGAATATATATACTTTATAGGGTCCCCCTCCCCTCCTTCTATGCGTTACATACAAACCGTCTCAAACAAACTTAATATACCCTGATACACAGTGTGTGTACAGGGTATAAAAATGCAAGAACGCAAAAACACAAACAATGTGCATGGTTACGTAAATTGTATAGAGACGTTGCATTTGAGGTGCAAATAAATTATGTATCGCTTAGAAATTATTTTAAACCTCGCTAAGCAATATAATCAAATTTTGTTCAATCAATCAAACTCAAACTAAAGTATTATAAGAGTTACATTCGCTTAGCTTAAGTAAAATGTACTTTATAGCGATAAGCATGAATAACTAAATAAATTAAGCAGACTGCGCTTGGTTAGTTTAATAATTCATTTTCATTGTTCAAATCTAAATTCACAACATGCGCATGCATACACTTTCTTTGAATCGTTTCTTAGCAACCACACATACTCGCCACATGCCACTTCATCTCTTGCCTACACTTTTCGTAAGCAAAATTTGTTTATGAAATTCGGCAACAAAGCTGGAACTTCATTCATTTTTTACACTAAATTCCCAATGTGTAGTAATTGTCAGTCCGTCGTCTATAGAGCGAGCAAGAAATACATTTGTTTTTTTTATTTTTTTTTTTTATTTTTTTTTTTTATGAAAGACTCTTTCCAAATTGGGGGAAACGAAGCATTGAGAAGCGAGAGATTAAAAAGCATTAATAAAGGCTTGCACAAAGTTTTTGCACAACCTTTAAGAATGCAGCTAGGCACATTGTCAGGACCGGGGGAATAAGTATTCTTCACAGCCATTAAGTTTTTGAAAATAATGTCTTCATCGAGTACAAGGGAACAAGGACCACTGATAGAGCTTATAGGATATGGATACGATGTTCCCGTGAATAATGTAGACGAATAAGTCGTTTGGAAGAACTCGGCGAACAAATTAGAAATTCCTAGATCATCACTCGCTAATTTAACGTCCAAGAACAATGAGGACGGGTATAACGCAATGTTTTAGGGTCGCTCAGAAATTGATTTTTGCAACGACTCAGATAGTTCTGATAGCAGATGTTGTTGATCGTAAAAAACTGCGATCGGGCTACAGAATACCTGGAAAAGTCCGTCAGTGAACCAGATGATTTAAACTTTTCGTAAAGTCTGGACTTAATATTTTTCAGGTTAGACAAACGGCGGGAAAACCAGGGTGGTTTTAATGACGGCCCTGTTGAGGTTCTCAATGGGACGCAAATATTGAGAATGTCATTTAGGGTCTCATAGAAGAATTTTGTGGCAACCATTATGTCATTACAACTATTTTAGACGGACCAATCAGTCTGAGCAATTAACGAGTTTAGTAAATCGAGGTTAGCTTTACGAAAACACATTCGTCGCTGAGGAGAAGAACTAGGCGAAAAGGAAGTGGGCGAAGTTAGACCAAGAGAGATTTCCAGCGAAGGGTGAAAAGGATCTTCAGGTAGAGACAAAGGGTTGCATCTTGACACAACTATGCCGTTGCTATCATTGGTCAACACAAGATCAAGAGATCTATTGATTGAATTCATGACCCAATTTGTCTGAAACAAAGGTAAATCAAGCAACCTGTCAAGAAATTCATGTTGTCCAGAGGGTATCAGGGAATTTGAATCATTGAAGTACGACCAAGATATATGAGGAAGGTTGAAATAACCAAGCACAATGACAAAATCTCTGTCCTGTGTAAGGTCATATAACTATTTTATAGCCTCAAAATGCTTCATATAGACATCTAGTCCGGAGCCTGGTGGAATATATGAGCAACTAACAAAAACTGTAATATGAGCCAAACTAACTTTGACTCCAATAACTTCAATATCATCGGTACCTTGAATTTCAACAAGTTCAGAACGAAGGGATGAATCAACTGCAACAAGAACTCCCACTCCTCGGCGATCAGGACGGTCACGTCTGAAAGAGACGAATTTGTTGCAAAAGACTTCATTGCTTAGAATAGAGGAATTAAGCCAAGTCTCAGAAAACGCAATAAGATCGAAGTCGAAACAAAAACTATTCCTATACAAATTAGGGAGTTTGGACAAGAGACCCCTTACATTTTGATAAACAAAAGTAAGGCGTTCAGAATGCGAACGTAGTTTTTTGGAGCAGTAATAGGAATAGACAATGACGAGCCAAGCACCGGTGCAGTAAGAATCGGCCTTTTTTTAGGGACAAACTCATGGACCACTGTGTGTGCAGGCCAAAACAAAGGGTTACACACTAATTCGAAAGCATCATTTGGTACACTAATTTTAAATGATGCAATCTCCCTCGGCTGAGAGAAAGCGAATTTATGAATTTTTACTTCAACATTCGTCTTTGCACCAATATAATTAGCTAACGCCTCACAGGAGGTATCAGCGGAAAGACGAGAAATAAATACCTGTTTCCGAGGGGCAACGACAGTAAGGGGTTCAAGAGGGGATAGGGTAACAGCAACTGCAGGTTGCGAAACTGGCTCAGAAACGGGTACCGCTTCTGACAACGCAGTTAAGCATGGAGCTGCGTTGGATGAAGAAGTTGCAGGAGGGGATTGTATGGTTTCCAAAGAGCGAGAAGTCTTAGCCTTAGACTTCTTACTCTTCGATTTGATAATCTTTGAGGTGGGGGAAGCAACATCCTTTGACCTCTTGGTAGAGGTAATAGGGTTGCTTACTTCACCCGACGACCCCGCATCTAATAGGTTGGTGGTGGGGGATAGGATGATGAGGAGGAGTTGAGGAGTTGACGGGTGCCAATGGGGCAGGAAGTACGAGTTGGGGAAGAGGAAGATAAGGAAAGGGAGATGTCTCTGTCTGACAACAATTTTCCTCTTTCAATTATTCGACATTATTTTTTTAAAGTTCCGCGTGAGCGAGCTTCGGTCTCTTGTTATATTTAATACTCTCTGGGCATACGTGACATTTATTGATGATCGAAGTTTTGGGCGTACGTGACATTTATTGCTGATCGAAGTTCTGCGCGTACGTGCATGCGTAGCGTCAGCAGAAATATTAGATATGATTATGGGAGCACTGTTACGTATTAACAGTGATCGAACTAAGCAAAAGGTTATGCGCGTGTTAGCGCTTAAGTTACGTTGAACGAACTTAAAGAAATTTTAGCCTTGTTAGCTAATAGTGTTGGAACGCTGTTACAAGTTAACAGTGATCGAACTCTTTACAATGTCGTATGGCAGAGGGTCATAACACCTCCCTTCGAAATTCCAATCGTCCCCGATTGTTTGTTTTCTTAAAAGAATGGGATGTCGTTTAGACTTCTGTGCCTTGAAGTTTTGATTTTTAGGCAATTGAAATGTATTGTTCAACTCTACTTGTCTTGAAAAATTTTATACTGGCATTTGGGGAGCTTGTGTTTTATCAATGAGAATTTTAGTTTTAGAAGTTTTCCTCTTGCTTATGAAGATTATTATGACGATAATTATGAGAACTAGAAGTCCAATATGAGTAGAAATCTTACTCTTCGATTTGATAATCTTTGAGGTGGGGGAAGCAACATCCTTTGACCTCTTGGTAGAGGTAATAGGGTTGCTTACTTCACCCGACGACCCCGCATCTAATAGGTTGGTGGTGGGGGATAGGATGATGAGGAGGAGTTGAGGAGTTGACGGGTGCCAATGGGGCAGGAAGTACGAGTTGGGGAAGAGGAAGATAAGGAAAGGGAGATGTCTCTGTCTGACAACAATTTTCCTCTTTCAATTATTCGACATTATTTTTTTAAAGTTCCGCGTGAGCGAGCTTCGGTCTCTTGTTATATTTAATACTCTCTGGGCATACGTGACATTTATTGATGATCGAAGTTTTGGGCGTACGTGACATTTATTGCTGATCGAAGTTTTGCGCGTACGTGCATGCGTAGCGTCAGCAGAAATATTAGATATGATTATGGGAGCACTGTTACGTATTAACAGTGATCGAACTAAGCAAAAGGTTATGCGCGTGTTAGCGCTTAAGTTACGTTGAACGAACTTAAAGAAATTTTAGCCTTGTTAGCTAAAAGTGTTGGAACGCTGTTACAAGTTAACAGTGATCGAACTCTTTACAATGTCGTATGGCAGAGGGTCATAACACCTCCCTTCGAAATTCCAATCGTCCCCGATTGTTTGTTTTCTTAAAAGAATGGGATGTCGTTTAGACTTCTGTGCCTTGAAGTTTTGATTTTTAGGCAATTGAAATGTATTGTTCAACTCTACTTGTCTTGAAAAATTTTATACTGGCATTTGGGGAGCTTGTGTTTTATCAATGAGAATTTTAGTTTTAGAAGTTTTCCTCTTGCTTATGAAGATTATTATGACGATAATTATGAGAACTAGAAGTCCAATATGAGTAGAAATCTTACTCTTCGATTTGATAATCTTTGAGGTGGGGGAAGCAACATCCTTTGACCTCTTGGTAGAGGTAATAGGGTTGCTTACTTCACCCGACGACCCCGCATCTAATAGGTTGGTGGTGGGGGATAGGATGATGAGGAGGAGTTGAGGAGTTGACGGGTGCCAATGGGGCAGGAAGTACGAGTTGGGGAAGAGGAAGATAAGGAAAGGGAGATGTCTCTGTCTGACAACAATTTTCCTCTTTCAATTATTCGACA
Organism: Phortica okadai; assembly: GCA_034638295.1. Classification (NCBI taxonomy): domain Eukaryota; kingdom Metazoa; phylum Arthropoda; class Insecta; order Diptera; family Drosophilidae; genus Phortica; species Phortica okadai. Next base: position 34,355 of record JAWUZV010000029.1, read on the forward strand.
TTATTTTTTTAAAGTTCCGCGTGAGCGAGCTTCGGTCTCTTGTTATATTTAATACTCTCTGGGCATACGTGACATTTATTGATGATCGAAGTTTTGGGCGTACGTGACATTTATTGCTGATCGAAGTTTTGCGCGTACGTGCATGCGTAGCGTCAGCAGAAATATTAGATATGATTATGGGAGCACTGTTACGTATTAACAGTGATCGAACTAAGCAAAAGGTTATGCGCGTGTTAGCGCTTAAGTTACGTTGAACGAACTTAAAGAAATTTTAGCCTTGTTAGCTAAAAGTGTTGGAACGCTGTTACAAGTTAACAGTGATCGAACTCTTTACAATGTCGTATGGCAGAGGGTCATAACACCTCCCTTCGAAATTCCAATCGTCCCCGATTGTTTGTTTTCTTAAAAGAATGGGATGTCGTTTAGACTTCTGTGCCTTGAAGTTTTGATTTTTAGGCAATTGAAATGTATTGTTCAACTCTACTTGTCTTGAAAAATTTTATACTGGCATTTGGGGAGCTTGTGTTTTATCAATGAGAATTTTAGTTTTAGAAGTTTTCCTCTTGCTTATGAAGATTATTATGACGATAATTATGAGAACTAGAAGTCCAATATGAGTAGAAATCTTACTCTTCGATTTGACGATCTTTGAGGTGGGGGAAGCAACATCCTTTGACCTCTTGGTAGAGGTAATAGGGTTGCTTACTTCACCCGACGACCCCGCATCTAATAGGTTGGTGGTGGGGGATAGGATGATGAGGAGGAGTTGAGGAGTTGACGGGTGCCAATGGGGCAGGAAGTACGAGTTGGGGAAGAGGAAGATAAGGAAAGGGAGATGTCTCTGTCTGACAACAATTTTCCTCTTTCAATTATTCGACATTATTTTTTTAAAGTTCCGCGTGAGCGAGCTTCGGTCTCTTGTTATATTTAATACTCTCTGGGCATACGTGACATTTATTGATGATCGAAGTTTTGGGCGTACGTGACATTTATTGCTGATCGAAGTTTTGCGCGTACGTGCATGCGTAGCGTCAGCAGAAATATTAGATATGATTATGGGAGCACTGTTACGTATTAACAGTGATCGAACTAAGCAAAAGGTTATGCGCGTGTTAGCGCTTAAGTTACGTTGAACGAACTTAAAGAAATTTTAGCCTTGTTAGCTAAAAGTGTTGGAACGCTGTTACAAGTTAACAGTGATCGAACTCTTTACAATGTCGTATGGCAGAGGGTCATAACACCTCCCTTCGAAATTCCAATCGTCCCCGATTGTTTGTTTTCTTAAAAGAATGGGATGTCGTTTAGACTTCTGTGCCTTGAAGTTTTGATTTTTAGGCAATTGAAATGTATTGTTCAACTCTACTTGTCTTGAAAAATTTTATACTGGCATTTGGGGAGCTTGTGTTTTATCAATGAGAATTTTAGTTTTAGAAGTTTTCCTCTTGCTTATGAAGATTATTATGACGATAATTATGAGAACTAGAAGTCCAATATGAGTAGAAATGCTGGATTTTACCAACGAGTTAAGTGCGCTTATTTTTTTTATGTTTTTACTGTTTATTTCTTTCATCAATTTTAGAAACGACACTTTTTCATACTCGAATTGAGAGTTACCGCCCTATTTTAGGAAATGTCTTAAGCAAGTTAAGACACTGTTAAGCCGTAACATTCTCTTAAATGCCAGTTGATAACTTTTTAAGGAAATTCGTATTTTAGGAACAGAAAAAAAAGCTCTTTTCGTCTTAACGAAGACATTTTCTAATACCTGCTCGTGAGGACGTCTTAACAAAGATTTTAACGCAAATGTTTGCGAAATTAATATAAATTGGAAAAGTATGACTTTTTTTCAATATTAATAATTAAATAAATAATAATTTTCTTATTACATTACTATTTTGAATAATTATATTCACTTTTACTCATTTTGCAAACATTTTGTTTTCAAAAAATAATATAGCAATTGAAGCCACATAATCATGAGAACTCAATAATTGCATTTGATTAATTATTTGTTTATATTATTGCAGTTTTATATTTTTCAAGCCAGAAAAACAAAAGCAATTGTAAACATGAATGAACATTAGGTAGGCCTATGTTCCATGACGATACACGGCACATATGCGATTGTGTCAGCTAACCGATTGCTGTGTCAATTGTGTAAGTGAATCAGTGTCAAAAGTGGCGCACTTGTGTCTCAAAATGGAAGAAGAAGACGAGACGGAATGAAAGTGCTAGCTACACTCATGTTCATTTGAGATACGCGAAAGCATAAGCAATTTAAATATTCCATGCCGAACTTAACATACGCTTAACATAAATTTTTCGTACTGTTGTCTCAAAAACAGCTTTCGAGTTAAAAAGAGCTTTCGATTTAAGAGATTGTTCCCTAAAATACGGAAATGCTTAAAATCTCCTTTAGAAATGTCTTCACTGATACATTTGTATCAACGAAGACATTTTTAAGACATTTCCTAAAATAGGGCGGTTAATCCACTTTTTATTTCTACAAAATTTTCTATATGTTCTGTATTTGTTTTTTTACATTGATAGGGTTTGTTTTCTATTAGATTTTTTATGCAATTATTTTCTTTAAGATTTTCAATATCATTTTGTTTACATAGTTTTATATTGTTTATATTTTTGCATTCTCTTTTTAGACCATAATAGTCTGAATTACATTTCAATATTGTTTCATATTTTAGCTTTAATATTTTTTCATTTTTATACTTTTCACGTATGTGAAATAGTATATTAACTTTGTCACGGAGTTTGTAACAGATCGAAATATTAATTTCCGATTATATAAAGTATATATATTCTTCATCAGGACGACAAGACGAGTTGATTTAGCCATGTCCGTCTGTCTGTCTGTATGTATGCAAAATAGTCTCTCAGTTTTGAAGCTTTCAAGCTGAAACTTTGCACAGAGTCTTAGAATTTATTACGATGAATCATTCGTCGGATCCAGCATGATCGGATTATTGGAACAGGTAGCTCCCATACGAAAAGAAGAAGAAAAGTGAACAAAACTTGAATCGTTGTATAGAAAACTTTTTTGTTTTGTACGATAGAGTGCTGAAATTTTAAACATAATAGTTTTACATAGTCCGACCAAATGCCTGAAAGTTTCATTGAGATCGGGAAACTGGAACTGGTAGCTCCCATACAAAATGAAGAAGAGGAAGAGAAGCAATATTCACGTCGTTGTATGGACAACTTTTTTATTTTTTAACCAATTGACTTCAAACTTTACAGTTATGTTCTTAGGGAGGAATGAAAACTATTTTGACCAAAAGTGGGCGTAGCCACGCCCACTTATAGTGAAACTTGAACGGTTGTATGGAAAACTTTTTTGTTTTTTAACCAATTGACTTGAAACTTTACAGTTATGTTCTTAGAAAGGAATGAAAACTATTTTGACCAAAAGTGGGCGTAGCCACGCCCACTTATAGCAAAAATTGACCCGTTGTATGGAAAACTTTTTTGTTTTTTAACCAATTGACTTGAAACCTTACAGTTATGTTCTTAGGGAGGAATGAAAACTATTTTGACCAAAAGAGGGCGTAGCCACGCCCACTTATAGCAAAAATTGACCCGTTGTATGGAAAACTTTTTTGTTTTTTAACCAATTGACTTGAAACCTTACAGTTATGTTCTTAGGGAGGAATGAAAACTATTTTGACCAAAAGAGGGCGTAGCCACGCCCACTTATAGCAAAAATTGACCCGTTGTATGGACAACTTTTGTGTTTTTTAACCAATTGACTTGAAACTTTACAGTTATGTTCTTAGGGAGGAATAAAAACTATTTTGACCAAAAGTAGGCATGGCTACGCCCACTTATACCGAAACTTGAACAGTTGTATGGAAAACTTTTTGGTTTTTAACCAATTGACTTGAAACATTACAGTTATGTTCTTAGAGAGGAATGAAAACTATTTTGATCAAAAATGGGCATGGCTACGCCCACTTATCGCAAAACTTGAACCGTTGTATAGAAAACTTTTTCGTTTTTTAACTAATTGACTTGAAACCTTACAGTTATGTTGTTAGGGAGGCATGAAAACTATTCATTTAGTTTTTTTATAGTGACACAACGTGAAAGGTATTATAGCTTCAGCCTTGCTGAAGATAGCGTCCTTACTGGTTTATTAATGGTTTTATGATCATATTTGTACAGATTTCTGTTCCCGTTTTGGGTAATTTTATAATTAAAGTTTGAGTTTGGCGACCTTTTTCTTATTAATTTTAGTTTTTTAGCAGGCTCAAGGTCGTTTTTATTATTTTCAAAAAGAAAAGACAAATTTTTTCTCTTTTTTAATAATTTAATTTTTATCCCGATATATTTCGGACTCCACCGGAGTTCGTCTTCAGGGGCTATAACATTTATTTAGACATTTTATTAGTTTAGCGTATATAATTATTATATAATTTTAAATGCCTACTTAACACGGCGTCTTTACAGGTCGTCGCGGAGTTCGTCACTGATTTGTTTTTTGTCAGTTTTTTTTTTTTTTTTTTTTTTTTTCTTCTGAGTTTGTCGTCAAGTAAGTGTCTGTATATGTGAGCGCAATTCTCCGTGTCTGTTTTGTAATTAATTCTAATGTTTGTTGGTATATTTATAATGTGCAGCATTTCTATCATGAAGCGTTTATTGTAATGCTCTTCATGTTGTAACACCTTCACTGCGTCAAAGTTCGGTGTGTGCCGATGTTCTATGCAATGAGTTGCAAGGGCTGTTTTTTGTGCACTTCCGTCATTCCTTCTTTTTATGTCCGATTTATGTCCAGATAATCTTGTTTTTAATTTTGTCTTTGTCGTACCAACATATATCTTATTACATATGTTCGTCCCGTCACCAGCGCAAGGTATCTGGTATATGACGTTGTGTTTGTCCATTAATTTTATTTTTGCTTTGGTGTTACTAAATAGCATTCCCGTCGTATATGCTGGCTTATGAGCTATCCTTATCATTTCTCGGTTGTAGCAGTTCGATGCACCTAGTCGTTCAGAAAATTGTGGAATATACGTCACAGATTTGTAAATTGTCGGGGTGTCAAGTCTTTTTTCTCCGCTTGTTTCCTTCATCGTCTTTATAATAGTCCTCATTACTCCATCGGGAAAGTCATTCATTTTTAATATGCGTTTTATACGTTTTACGTTGTCATCATAGAAAATTTCGTCACTTGTGTCCATTACTTTTCTTGCATAATTTTTAGCAGTGTTTAAGATCATAGTCTTTGGGTGTTTTGAGAAATAATTAAGAATCCGTCCAGACGCCATTGGTTTTTTGTACCAATTTACTTTCAAAATGTTGTCTATTCTGTGTACAACCGCGTCTAAAAATGGTATTCTTTGGTCTGATTCTAATTCTAAGGTAAACTTTATGTTTGGATGGTAAGAGTTTAATGTTTTAAGTGTTTCGTCTATTTCGTCTTCTTTCACTATGGCAAAAATGTCATCAACGTACTTCGTCAGTAGCCGCGTCCTTAGTATTTTTGTTAGGATATCTTCCATTATCAAATCCGCAATTATCGGGGAAGCTGGTGATCCCATTGGAAGTCCTTTTTGTTGTTTGTATATTTTGTCATCAAACTTGAAAAATCTGTTTTCCTGTATACAAAAACCGACAATGTCCATAAATAGTTTTTCGGTCATTTTTGTATGTTTTTTTATATCGCTCCATTTGTTCTGTATCACCTGTAATGCCAAGTCTATTGGTATGCTTGGAAAAAGGGATACCACATCAAACGATACCATCCGTTCATCATCATATATGTATGAGTTGTTCACCTTCTTTTTGAACTCCACTGCATTTTTAATATTAAAGTTAGAATCTGTTGTCAAGTTATTCAAAATATTTGTCATATATTTGCATAAGTCATATGATGGTGAGTTCAACATCGAGCAAATTGGTCTGAGAGGCATATTGTCCTTGTGAATTTTCGGTAGTCCGTATATTCTGGGTGGAAGTGCTGTATGCGTTATCAGTTTATATCTTTCTCTGTCTTCAATGATACTTTGTTTGTGTAATTTGTCAACCAATTCATTGTTTTTCGTTTGTAGTTTTTGTGTTGGGTCTTTTTGTAGTAGTCTATATGTACCTAATTCATTTAGAATGTTCATCATTTTGGTTTTATAATCATTTTTCTCCATTGCTACTGTTACATTCCCTTTGTCAGATTTTAATATTAAAATATTGTCATTTTCACGTAAAAACTGTCTTGTTTGCTCCACTGTGCATGTAATTGCGCGATCCATTGCACTCTCACGTCTCTTGCTTCTAAAATCTTTTATAAGTAAAGAGAGTTCTGTTCGGGCTGCCTCTTGTTGTTCTTTTGTTTCAAGCGTCTGTATTAGTTCTTCACCGTCTCCCAACGGGACGCAGAACGCCTTCTAACTGCCTTATGGCTGCGTTCTTTAGAATGGAGCATGTCTTCCGATTTCTTCTAATTTCCGATGGCGTTAAACACAGAAATGTCCGCTTTGCGCCATGCATAGAACCTTCCACGTTCGCTTCTAAAAGAAGCAACACTCTCTTCTAAAAGAAGCGACACTCGCGGCAAAAGAAGTAACACAGCATGGGTTGTTGTTGTAAAACCGCTGCTGTTATACGTTTGCGTTCGCTGTTATATTTTTTAGTTTGGACACTTTTTTTTTAGTTCGGACACTTTATATATTTAGTTCGGACACTTACCATCCTATTTTGCTTGCATTTGAAGACGCGGGTTCGATTCCCAGCCGGGTCAACAAAAAACATTTTATTTAGTTACTTTTTTTTTGTTTTAAAAAAAAAAAAGATGATCATATACAATATAAAAATACAAAACTACTAAAAATTTGCTATGATAAAAAAAAAAAAATTATTATTACTAATTTTCCGACGGTTTTTTAATGTATTTTTTATATTATAATTTTTTGCCTTTGTTTATTACTCCTTTTTTCCGTGTTGTTTGACTTTATATTTTCTATATTGAGAAGTGATACATTGGATAATAAATTATTGAATAAAGGGAAACTTACTTATTTATTGAGTGAACGCCGGCACCAGGACTCGAACCGCGGATCATCGATTCGCAAGCCGCCGCTTAACCGTCGCGGCCATTGAGACTTATAGTAAAAGTGCGCCTAATTATGAATAAGAGCAGAGCCACCCGTCGGCGAAACAAAAAAGTGCGTTTGCCTGTTAGTTCTATTTTTAGCATGGACAACGAACCCTCCCCTAACTCTTCATCCACAAAGCTGCATTTCGTTTTGTGAAGCCTTCCACACTCGCTGCAAAAAGAAGCGACAGAGCATGTGTTGTTGTTGTAACTTTTCGCTGCTGTTATATTTTGCATTGTGTTTCTCTGTCATACGACGACGTCGAACGCATACCAACCCCCGCAACCTCTTTGTCTACACTTACGACACCTTCTACTCGCATGGCGGGTAGAATGTGTACGATTTTTTCCCGTTGGGCTGCAATACATTTGAAGAGCGGAAACTTATTTGATGGTATTGGTAAAGCAAACTTTGGACCCTTTGCAAGTAACTCTTCCACGTTTGGCGGGAAAACAGTTTTTGTGTTGTTTACAAACCAACCATTGTTTTTGTAGTTAGTGCTGACTGCGATTTGTTCTTTTTGGAGTTCTGCATGTTTGGCCATCTGTTTTCGCTCAGTTCATATATGATGATGAACGGATGGTATCGTTTGATGTGGTATCCCTTTTTCCAAGCATACCAATAGACTTGGCATTACAGGTGATACAGAACAAATGGAGCGATATAAAAAAACATACAAAAATGACCGAAAAACTATTTATGGACATTGTCGGTTTTTGTATACAGGAAAACAGATTTTTCAAGTTTGATGACAAAATATACAAACAACAAAAAGGACTTCCAATGGGATCACCAGCTTCCCCGATAATTGCGGATTTGATAATGGAAGATATCCTAACAAAAATACTAAGGACGCGGCTACTGACGAAGTACGTTGATGACATTTTTGCCATAGTGAAAGAAGACGAAATAGACGAAACACTTAAAACATTAAACTCTTACCATCCAAACATAAAGTTTACCTTAGAATTAGAATCAGACCAAAGAATACCATTTTTAGACGCGGTTGTACACAGAATAGACAACATTTTGAAAGTAAATTGGTACAAAAAACCAATGGCGTCTGGACGGATTCTTAATTATTTCTCAAAACACCCAAAGACTATGATCTTAAACACTGCTAAAAATTATGCAAGAAAAGTAATGGACACAAGTGACGAAATTTTCTATGATGACAACGTAAAACGTATAAAACGCATATTAAAAATGAATGACTTTCCCGATGGAGTAATGAGGACTATTATAAAGACGATGAAGGAAACAAGCGGAGAAAAAAGACTTGACACCCCGACAATTTACAAATCTGTGACGTATATTCCACAATTTTCTGAACGACTAGGTGCATCGAACTGCTACAACCGAGAAATGATAAGGATAGCTCATAAGCCAGCATATACGACGGGAATGCTATTTAGTAACACCAAAGCAAAAATAAAATTAATGGACAAACACAACGTCATATACCAGATACCTTGCGCTGGTGACGGGACGAACATATGTAATAAGATATATGTTGGTACGACAAAGACAAAATTAAAAACAAGATTATCTGGACATAAATCGGACATAAAAAGAAGGAATGACGGAAGTGCACAAAAAACAGCCCTTGCAACTCATTGCATAGAACATCGGCACACACCGAACTTTGACGCAGTGAAGGTGTTACAACATGAAGAGCATTACAATAAACGCTTCATGATAGAAATGCTGCACATTATAAATATACCAACAAACATTAGAATTAATTACAAAACAGACACGGAGAATTGCGCTCACATATACAGACACTTACTTGACGACAAACTCAGAAAAAACTGACAAAAAACAAATCAGTGACGAACTCCGCGACGACCTGTAAAGACGCCGTGTTAAGTAGGCATTTAAAATTATATAATAATTATATACGCTAAACTAATAAAATGTCTAAATAAATGTTATAGCCCCTGAAGACGAACTCCGGTGGAGTCCGAAATATATCGGGATAAAAATTAAATTATTAAAAAAGAGAAAAAATTTGTCTTTTCTTTTTGAAAATAATAAAAACGACCTTGAGCCTGCTAAAAAACTAAAAGTAATTTTATAATATAAATTTAATTAGTTTTTATTGGTCTTTGTGAACTATTTTGCCTGATTTTGTTTTTATGATTGAATGTTTATTTTCCTGAACTATTTCTTCCTTGTATCTTTTTGTTAATTTGGTGCCTTATCTTTTATTCTGTTTGACATAAATTTTATCTCCTGGATCATAGTTTAAAACGTCTTGTCTGTTTTTATTGTGGTATTGTAAGTCCTTTTCCTGTTTAGCTTTTAATTTTTTTTATATTATCTTGTCTAATTTTTTTTCTATTGTCGGGGTCATTTGTTGTAGGCCTACCAAAAAATAAGTCAACGGTTTTTTTTGGGTGACGGAATGTATTGAGTGATTATACTCATTTACGGACCATTGTATTAGTTCCCCAAAATCTTTGTCAGGATGTTCCTGTTTTAAACACCTCATGATTTCGGATAGGGTCGAGTGAAATCTTTCTATCTGTCCGTTAACTTCACTTTTGTAAGGTGGAGCGGTAAAGATATTTATGTCGAGTTCGTCTTCTAGCATGAATTTAATTGGTAAGGAGTCAAAGGTTTTTTCATTGTCACAAACGATGTTTTTGGGCACTCCGAAATAGAATATTATTTCTCTTAGAGGTTTTTTTATGTCTCCTATACTTTTCCCTTTTATTTCTTTAATGACTGCTAATTTTGAAAATTTATTAATTGATGTAGGTATTTTGTATTTATCTGTTGAAAATATATCGATATGAATGGTGTGACCGGGATATTCAGGTAGTGGTGTCGGACTTAATTTGTGTTTATTTTGATGGCGATCATATTTATTCTCTTTGCATATTTTACATAATCTTGTAATTTTCTTTATTGTTTTGGACATAGCAGGGAAGTAATACTTTTCTAGTATTTGTAGTCTATTTACTTTTCCGTTTTTATGAGCACGATTATGAGTTTCTATAACTATTCTATCTTGGTCTACTGTATCGGTAACATCTTTTACTATTTGTTGAGTAAAACGTATTCTAAAGTTGGCAAAATGTAGGGGATAAATTTTCAGGATTTTCAGCATAATTGGTTCTGTCGTTTTAATTCCATTTATAACAGATGGGTTGAGATATTTCGTTGAGAGTGTTGTTAGTGATATCTCGGAGTATTCCCTTTCAACTATTGTCTGTCTGTGGTACATTGGAAAGATTATTTCGAATTGATATGAAGATATAGAATCTTCTAAAATGAGAATTTGATTTCTAAATACTTTGATAGGAGTCTCAACTGAGTGTATTAATCTTTCAGATGAGCTGTCACTACTATGATCTGCAAGAGTGACAAAAAGTCTGCGACAACATTTGTGTTGCCTGGCTTGTAAATAATTTCGTGGTTGTATTCTTCCAACTGAGCCTTCCATCTTTTCATTTTCGCGTTGGTATTTTTGTTGCTAAGAGCGAAAGTTAGCGGTTGGTGATAAGTGAAGATTTTTATTCTTTTTGCTCCATAAAGGAAACTTCTTAGGGATTGTGGAGCCCAAATCATTGCAAGCATTTTCTTTTCGTTAGCTGCAAAGCTTTCTTCTGATCTACCTAGAGTTATTGATAAGAAACAGATCGGTCTACCATCTTGTGAGAGCACCGCATCTAAAGCGTAATTTGATGTGTCAGTGGTAAGTTCGAAAGCTTTTTCAAAATCCGGGTAATGAAGCATTACCTCATCTGAAACCAAAAATTTTTAATTGTTTGAACGCTTCTATCTGCAATGATGTCAGATTCAAGGCTGTCTTCTTAGACAAATTTTTAGGAATTTTACCTAATTCTCCTCTCAGTATTTCAGTGAGTGGTTTTAGCGATTTGCGCCCTCTAACTTTTTTGGTGTAGTGCGAATGCCATTTTGACCGACTATGATACCGAGAAATTCGATTTCTTCTTTGTTAAATTCACATTTATTACACTGTACTTTAAGATTTGCATTTTCTAAAGTATCAAAAATAACTTTTAGATTATCGAAGTGCTCTTCCTTACTTTTGCTGAATATAATTATGTCGTCAATATAGACATAACAGCGGACACCGATATGTTCTCTCAACACATCGTCTAAAGTGCGCTGGAAAATAGCAGGAACATTTCTTAAGCCGAAAGGTAACCGTGTAAATTCAAATTTTCCATTTGCAATGGAGAAGGCTGTTTTTTCAATGTCAGCTTCATTCATGGCAATTTGGTGGAACTCACTTTTGAGGTCAATAGTGGAAAAATATTTATTTGATCCCAAATTGGCAAGGATAGTGGTGATGTCAGGGATTGGATATTTATCCGATATGGTATCTTCGTTTAGTTTACGATAATCGATTACCATACGAAATTTTTTTACACCTGAAGCATCCTCTTTTTTAGGAACTATCTAAACAGGGAATTGTAAGGAGCTTTCGATGGTCGAATTATGCCATCTTTTAACAATTCTTCAACCTGTCTATCTATTTCTTTTTTCAAAGACATTGGATAGGGATATGTCTTTGAATAAATCGGTCTATCGCTTTTTGTTCTAATCTCAGCTTTGACATTAGTGACATACGTTAGCGTTTTTTCTGGGTCTGAAAATAGCGTGGGGCAAGTGTCAAAGAGTTGTTTTAAAGTTTTTGTATCTTCCGCATTTAGGCGATTTAGTCGTAACAAAGTATGTGTTATGGAGTTAATATGTAATTGATGCATTGAGTATTTATATTTATTAAAAAGTGTGAAGTAATTCTCATTTGTCTAGATGACTGCATTTAATTTTTATACTCTTGCAAGAGTATATTAACTTTGTCGTGAAGTTTGCAACGCAGAGAAGGAGACATCTCCGATTATATAAAGTATATATATTCTTGATCAGCTCGACGAGACGAGTTCAGATAGCCATGTCCGTCTGTCTGTCGGTCCGTCTGTTTGTTTCAATGCGAACTCCTCCCAGAGTTTTGAAGTTAGCAAAAAAATTTAGACGCAGAAAATTTTCTTTTCCTTGCAGGCAGTTTATATGTAGAAACCAGCCTGATCGGAATACTATAGCACATAGCTGCCATAGGAACGATCGGTCAAACATGAGGTTTTTGCTCAATAAACTAAACTAAAGTTTTTCAAGTTATCGACCCAATTTTTTGCACAAGAACTTCTCGGACGTAAATTAAGGCTCACTGCAAAATTGGTGAAGATCAGATAAATATAGCATAAGCTCCCATAGGAACAATCGGTTAAAAATTCGGTTTTTGTTAGAAAAACTTTTTTGTTTTCAACTATAAACAGATGAAACCTTGCAGTTTTTAGGAATCCTTGACCATATTACAAAGTTTCATAAGAATCGGACATAAGGGCGTGGCAGCGCCCATATAGAGAAAAACTTAAAAATGTGATTTATCTATAAGCAGACGAGATAGAAAATTGTAAAATGAAGTGTAGAATGATTGCATTGTATTCTTTAAAAAATGTAGAAAATGGGCGGGGTTACGCCCCTTTATCTTTATAAACTTATAAGATTCTTATTGGCAAAACTATAAAACGTATTTTCCAAATGCTTGCAAGAGCATATAAGTTTCAGCAAAACTGAAAATAGCTCCCTTACTGGTTTTAAAGTGTCATTGCCTATTATTGGATCGAATGTTTTTAAATTTGGTAATATGTGAAACTTGAGTTTCCCTATTTCTTTGCCAAAAATCTCTAAGTTTGTATGGTGGGTAATCTTAACCGATCCTCCCACAGAGTTTGCTAAGAAAGGCTTATTAGGGATGGGCTTTCGGATGTACTTTGGCGTGATATAGTTTTTGTTTGAACCTGTGTCTAGCAGAAATTTCAACTCGTTGCCATTCTTCAAAGTGAAACAAAAGTATGGTAACGAGGAGTTTAGTCTAAAAAATTGATGTCGTCACTGAAACAATTGTCGTCTTCCACTTCTGGTTCATATTCGTCCGAGTAAATTTCTGTTTCTGTGTGTTGTTCGTCAGGGAACTGAGACATTCCGTTCTTGTCTGAACAAAGCTCTGTTGTTTGAGTATTATGAATTCTTTGGAATTTATTCGGATGTTGAATATTTTGAGATGGTGGGCGTTTGTTCGCTGGATTATAGAACGTTTGGTAAGGTTTGAAATCAGCTTGTTGGTTTGGTGCAACATATCTTTGAGGTTGATTAGTTGGTGGTCTATTTTGGTAGTTAACCTGTTTTGTCTGGATTGATCTATCCACTTCCATTGGATCTGGTGGCTTAGATTGTAGTGGTAGTCTAAAGTTTGGGTTATGAAAACGATTTTGTCCGTACTGTGCAAAGTTATTTGGTCTGAAATATTGCCTAGTTGGTTGATTTATGAGTTCTGGATAAAAATTCGATTTGTTCTGATGGTATTGTTTGTTTGGTTGGAGATTATTTGGTCTATTTGGTTGCATACGATTTGCGTTATTTGCGTGGTTGGTTCGATAATTCATGTTGTAAAGTTTAAGACACATGTGGAGGGCTTGTGGCAAACTGTTTGGCTCTCTTACGCTTAAGAGACTCGGCAGGTTGCCATTTAACTTTGCAAAATTGCAAAGTATTTAGGGGTATCCTTTTTCTGTCCATACATCAGTAGGATTCTGTCAACTGATTTCCTCCACGAACTAAATTCACCTGGCCTGCCTGAGAATTCTCTTAAACATTTGACGACATCTGGTACTCTCTCAGATGAGTCCATGTTTGAACTGAAATCAATATTACCTATTGTCTGCTCTTCCACAGAATCTGATTTGGGGTTTAGTATTTGTGTTACTGTTTCTGATATAATGTTAACTAGTTCTTTCTTCTGATTATTCGAAAAATATGTAACTGCTGAGGTTGATGGTGACTGAAGAGTGGGTGGAATTAATACAGAGTTGTTTAAGCTAAATTTGGATAATGTTTCAATGATCTCTTCTTGAAGCATTTTGATAGTATTTTTTTTCTTTTCCTTATATGATAATATTTTTCTTAATTTTCTCTTTTCTTTACGTTTAATATGAAAATATGTTCTCTTATAACTTACAGTAAAATTAATATATTCATCTTCAAGGGTTAGTTGATGTTTACTTCCTCAGACTTCCTGTAAGCTGTGATTGTGTCTTCCTTCCGTTTTGGTTGCAGCAAAATTTTGCAGCAATGCTTTGTAACAAAATCCGTACTAAAGCGCCATCTAATGGCAACATTGCACTGTGAGCCCTGCCTCACCTTAGCAAATACACAAACCATAACGTGGTACACTGATTTTGCTGTCGGCGAATGTTTAACGTGTTATCAACATAGGTGTGTGTACAGGGTATTATATAGTTGAGAATACTCAACTATACCGCCCTTACTGGTTTTTCTTTGTTTTTAAAAAATGTAGTTTATTTTGCTTCACTCTTCACATCTGGTTTTGTTTGTTTTTTTTTTATTTGCTTGAGAGATTTACCGCCGTATTTTAGGAAATGTCTTAAAAATGTCTTCGTTGATACAAATGTATCAGCGAAGATATTTCTAAAGAGGATATTAAGATATTTCGTATTTTAGGCAACAACCTCTTAAGTCCAAAGCTCTTCTTTACTCGAAAGCTGTTTTTAACAGAACAGTACGAAAAATTTATGTTAAGCGTATGTTAAGTTCGGCATGGAATATTTAAATTGCTTATGCTTTCGCGTATCTCAAATGAACATGAGTGTAGCTAGCACTTTCATTCCGTCTCGTCTTCTTCTTCCATTTTGAGACACAAGTGCGCCATTTTTGACACTGATTCACTTACACAATTGACACAGCAATCGGTTAGCTGACACAATCGCATATGTGCCGTGTATCGTCATAGAACATAGGCCTACCTAATGTTCATTCATGTTTACAATTGCTTTTGTTTTTCTGGCTTGAAAAATATAAGACTGCAATAATATAAACAAATAAATAATCAAATGCAATTATAGAGTTTTCCTGATTATGTGGCTTCAATTGCTATATTATTTTTTGAAAACAAAATGTTTGCAAAATGAGTAAAAGTGAATATAATTATTCAAAATAGTAATGTAATAAGAAAATTGTTATTTATTTAATTATTAATATTGAAAAGAAGTCATACTTTTCCAATTTATATTAATTTCGCAAACATTTGCGTTAAAATCTTTGTTAAGACGTCCTCACGAGCAGGTATTAGAAAATGTCTTCGTTAAGACGAAAAGAGCTTTTTTTTCTGTTCCTAAGATACGAATTTTCTTAAAATGTTATCAACTGGCAGTTAAGAGAATGTTAACCCTTAACAGCGTCTTAACTTGCTTAAGACATTTCCTAAAATACGGCGGTTATTTACTTTATTAGTTATTTTAAATTTTACTCTTCAATAGAAGGATTTTTTGCGTTTACTTTGTGCGGCAGGATCTTATAATCCTCCCTTTTTATTATCCTTAGACAATTACTAAGGAGCCGATCACAAAGTTTGTTAACGTTTTTTTTAGGCCGCGACGCTTGTTAGCTAAAAGTGTGGGAATGCTGTTATAAGTTAACTCCTTAGAATGTCGTGTGGCAGAGGGTCATAACTTATATAATGACATTATTCGCCATTTTTAAAGTCTTTTCACTTTGACAGCAAAAGACGTCTCATCAATGATGTTGGAAAAATTTGTATTATTCCTTTTGTTTCTTTTTATAAAATTTAAGTTATTGAAGTGAGTGATAAAAAGGCTGTTTTATTGTGGTTGATGCTGAGGCTAAGGTTGATGGTGCTCCTGTTGCTGTGGCTGATGCCGTGGCGGCACATTTTCCCCATTTGCCGCAGCCAGCTTGGCCTCAGCTCGCCTCTGCCGACGACGACTCCGCGCATTACCAGTCATATGGCACCGACAGCCGTGGTGGTTGGGTGTTTTGTCCCGTTGTTTGTCCGTATTGTCGTCTGTTTTGTCCTGTTGATTGTCCCTATTGTCGTCTGTTTTGTCCTGTTGTTTATCCATATTGTCGTCTGTTTTGTCCTGTTGTTTATCCATATTGTCGTCTGTATTGACCTGTTCCTCCTTGTCTACGTTGGTTTCTGTTGAACGTTCCAACGTCATAAAATATGAAAGTTAACATCTGAAAATAAAGAAAAATTATTTAAAATTAGTTACTAGTTATATTTATTTGAATTATTTAATATTTTAGAATGTATGATGCAATACTCAGAAATACATACATATGTACATACTTTTCACATGAAAATATATGTACGTATACATGAATGCCTATTGCATCATTTTCTTTGATTTTCCGAAAATTTTTATTATCACTTTAATATATATATTTATAGTAATATATTAATGAATTGATTCACTTTTTTCTTTTGCTTAATTGTTTCTTCTAATTTAGAAACAATTGTCATACGATCATTGTGTAACATTTCATACTTTCTTTTCAATATTTCATGATCTATTTTAAGATATTCATAACTCTTCTTATATGAACAGTCTTCTTTACAATTATGTACTATTTCAATACTCTCTTCATTTTGACTAGTTGAAAAAACGAAATCAACTAGATCAAGGAAGTTTGGCAATTCTTCATTGCCAGTTATAATTGGTTTATTTGATTGCATTTTAGCAATGTTATATTGCTCCAACGAATTGTCTTGCATTTCGGCAATGTTGGATTGCTCCAACGAGTTGTCTTGCATTTCAGAAAAGTTGGATTCCTCCAAAAAACTTTGTATATATGTGTCTGCAATCCTACATTTCTTCAATGTACTTTCTCTGCAATTATTCAATGTTCCCTTTTGTTGCATTCCAGCAGCATTCACCTTACCCGTAATAAAATTATGTAGATGGTAATTACCAACGAACAAAACAGCGTTATTTGCAACTTCATCTTTAAGGGGTTATTCTCATGTGACGACTTAAAAAAATTTTTTTTTTTTTTTATATTTCGATAGTAGAACATATGGAATGTATGCTGTGAAAATGTTAGATCGAAATTCTTATTAATAAAGTAGTTACAGCTTAAAATCGCCGACGCATCGTAAGCGACCGCCTACTGCTTTTAAAACTTTGCACGCGTTTTTCTCGAAACGTCATTTTCTAATACGGTCAGGGTCCTAGAGAAAAAACTATTTGACCGATTGCTTTGAAATTTTGCAGACTTCTTCTAGACACTAATGGCTATCGTCCGTACCAAAACCGTGATTTTTCGAAAATATTTTCCTATTTTTTTAACACTAAACCTACCAGGCGGGTCAAAATGACCCCTTTTCAACTTTTGGGCAGGATTTCTTTGAAAATAACATTGCCAAATTGCCATTTCCATTTATGACTTTTATTTAAAAACCAATTGAATGTGTTTTTCAAGATTTACTCAAATCTTGTTAATTTTATTACCGAGTAATAAAAGTAGTGTGCTCTAACTACCGCAAGGGGTCAATTTGACCCGTGCATAGGATCTGAACCTCGATTTGTATTTTTTGTGGTAAAAAACTTCGAAAATATAAAAAACGAATCTTCGAGAACCCAAAAATTTTCAAAATAAGCGGTGATCATGAATAAAGTTAGCATATTATTTATTTGTTTTCTATATTTCATTGAATCAATTCATTCAATTGAAGACAATTTAATTTTTTTCCTGTATTAGTTTTATGTTTTTTATATATAATATATTAACTATTTTGAACCGATATTTGAAGAATATTGTTCATTAAAGTACCATGTTGGCCTAATTGATATATTTTTCGCTATATATAGTAAAATATGCAAAATTCTAATGACGGGTCATTTTGACCCGCTGTGGTAGGAATAGGTATACATGAAGTGTCGGTAGGTTTAGTGTTAAAGCAATTTTAAACAAAAAAAACGCGATTTTTGTCATTTTTTTTTTTTTTGACAGTCCGTCCTTTTTTTTTCAGTCAAATTCAATGCCTTTAGTACGGACGATAGCGACAGACCTCCTGAGTAATAATCCATTCGGGTTTCTTATTTCGGAGAACACTAACAACCGCTATCACCCTGACCAGTGACATACTTTTTTTTTTGGTGTCAACTTCAATTTAAAAAAAAATTTATAAGAAATAAAAAATGAGAAAAGAATATATTTTTTTACACAGTTTAAAGTCCAAATAAAAACATATAAAAAAACTAATTTGATTAAATTTGATTATTTTATAAAAAAAAATTTGCTAAAAACAGGTAAAATTCATGATTTTACATAAGAATAACCCCTTAAACTTAAGAACTATTTTCAACTTACTTCTAAGTTCATGACCCTTTGAAAACTTATGTAATGTCGAAGCCCTACTAATATTACATCCTTCAACGGAACAACAAATTTTTGCAATTGAAGATTTAATAAATCTATATTGATGTTTGACAATATCATTGAGACCTATAAAAAAAAAGAGTTTGATATGTTAAAATAGTTTAATAAATAATACAATCATTAATACGTATACGAAATATTATTAATATATCTTACAAAATGAAAAGTCAAACTCACTACAATCTACTAGTGTCTAAATGGAAAATGCAAATAAATCAAATAAATATAATCTTTAAAATACAATTAATTTAAATTAGTAATTAACAGTTAATTGTTATTAAAACAAAATAAATAAATAAATACTTTAACAATACTATACAGTGCAATGAAAAAGCATTAATATGTACAAACTACTAATTTAATTTATCGATACATATTGTATCAATGTTATTTGAAAATATGTATCGATATCGCTATTCACTTGAATTTAAATTACAGTTTCTGCACTACCTACCTCAATTTAATGTTGGCATTGCACCCTGCACCAACTTTCTGGTGCCCATGCAATCTGCACTAAAATGCCTGTCGCAAAATCGGTGATTTTTCGATACCCTACTCGGGTCCATCTTTCCATTTTCGCACCACTTGTTATACCCTGTACACATACTGTGTATCAATATACCCTGATACACAGTATGTGTTTGTTTGAGCGAAATGTATGTAACGCACAGAAGGAGGGCAGGGGGACCCTATAAAGTATATATATTCTTGATCAGGACGTCAAGAGAAATTGATTAAGCCATGTCCAGCTATTATAGTTTCTGAGAACCATTCACCAATGGTTCTCAGAAACTATTATAGCTAGAGACTTGAAATTTGGAGGGTAGACTCGTGATGCTCGGCAGCAGATCAAGTTTGAACGGTTTTGTGCCACGCCCACTCCTTCCCGCCCATCCAGCACCACCCTATAACTCGAACATCGAATGAGATAGAAACATGAAAGTCGGTATGTAGACTCAGTATAAGTAGCTTTACAAATCTGCATACCATTTTTCCCCCTCCCCTTCATTTCCCCTCCCTCGGCTGTTTTCTTAAATTTGCTGTATCTTCAAAACTATTAAAGATACGAATCTGAAATTTTGTAGACAAGCTCAGTAAGTATTTGTCTTTAAAACTGCATACCACAAAATTCCCCTCTTTTTGATGGTTACCCCTCAATGACCTACAAACTCAAATTTTTCGTGAATTCCACATTTTTTGACCGATTTACTTGATATTTTGAACACTATTTGATCGGGCGATGTCGAATCAACATTTTTTTTTATAGATTTGGGGGTTGCACTGGCTACTGTGTGTGCAGGGTATTATATTGTCGAGTATACTCGACTATAGCGTCCTTACTGGTTTTTTAAATGAGTTGGTATGCAAAACTGCCGTTCACTTCCCGCACAATTCTTCACTATGCACTTCACTTTGTTAATTTTATTCATTTTTATTAATAATAAGGGTTTTCACGCAAAACTCGGTTACGCGACAAAGTGATAAATAATGAAAGTCCAACAACAAAATACATATGCGGTGTTCACGCATTTCTCGTTAACCTATGAATGTATGAAATTATGAACGTTTAAGACGCTAATGTGTGAACACTTTTTATTAACCGTCTCGTTAACTTGTGAGTTCTCTTCTTCTTATATTAATAAACGGAAAACTAAATTCAGCTGAGTCGTGCGAAAAAACAAAATAAAATTAAAATACCGCAAAATAACGTGAAAGATCAATAATTGAAATATAGAATTAATCAAGTTACACGTGAAATTGAGTTTTTGGAAGGCAAAAATGTTAATATATACATGAATAAAGAATGAATTAATTAGTGTTGACATTGTGCACAGATGTAGGTCTTAAGAGATAAATTGAGTAAAAATTGGATGAATTTATGGACGACATCAAAGTTGTATGTGCTGTGTGATTGTTTTTAACATAGGAATAATCGTTACAAAGGTAATAATATGGACTTTCATACGTTAACTAATAACATGCCTCGGGTCTATGAATCGCGATATAATTTGGCCTGTGTATTTTGTTGTTGGCAATTTAACTTTTCATACGTTTATAGGTTAACGAGAAATGCGTGAATACCGCAATTGTCAAAGTTTCATCAGCTTTCATCAACCCGCTCCACGACATTCGTTACCGCGATAAAGTTATAAAGTTGGGGCCAACTTGCTTAAAAAAAACAAAAGGCAATTTTTAGTTATTTTCAAAGAAAAAGTGTCTGTACTCACACTTGTCAGTTTCAAAATTCATTTTCAATTGACGTATGTTACTGCAAAACCTTATTCCACATTGACTATTTTATTACGAAAATCGTTGTGTTATTAATAACAATAACAATAAGACCTATGTTACAAAGAATATCACAACACATACAACATATACACAAAAATAAAGTTTGAGAAGAAAGTTCAAATAATTTAATTTTCAAGGCCAAATTTCAAATTTTCAATAATTTCGGTAGCTGATCAACCAAAATTGAAGCGAAGGAGAGAAAGCGAGTCTAAGAGGTGGACGGAAGAAGAAACATTAATTATTTTATCATATATGGAAGATCATCCACGAATAGAGGTAAAAATTGTTTTTGTTTTTTTAAATTATTTTGAAACATTTTATATTCTTATTATTATAGAAACCGACGGCGCAAGTACATTATAAAAAATTGATGGAAGATCTAGGAATAGAATGCACTTTGAACACCTTGAGGTGCAAGGTGCGATACCTGAAAAACACCTGGCAAAAAGCCAAAACTTTTTATCAACTCGACTGGTGCAGGTGTCGATGAAGGTGATGGCGTACGCACAGTGGAAGGAATTTATTTACAAGGTTTTTTGAATGAAGGTTTTAAATGAAATAATTTAATTTCAGAAAAAATTCGGAGGATGTACCCCTATTTCGATCGACTCCAAAACATTTTTGGGTAAAGTCGTGATGGGGACATTATTGTGGTAGATGCTCTCGAGTTCGATGGTGTCATGAAGTTCGTTGGAGAACGTTGAATCAACACCGGTGGAGACATCGGAGGTGGATGATGTGAAGAGACCCGACAGCAATTGACAAAATGGCTAAACTAGAGTCAGAAAGGATGGAGTTCCATGAACGGAAACTACAATTTGACCAAGAAAGGTTCCAGTGGTCAAAAGAAGTTGAAGAGAGGAAATTGAGCAGTGTCAACGAAATGGTCGCGTAAATTAATTGTGGAGAATAGAAAAGTTATGATTGAGAAGCAACGGCTAAAAAACGATTTCGAGTTAAAAAAATTAGAGCTCAAATTGAAATATAAGCAAAGTAAATAATTCAATAATAATTATTTTGACAAATTTGGTGTATCAAAATTGAGCTTGAGCCTGCTAATCATTAGCGGTCTTCACGCCCAACTCGTTCACGTCGCAATTTTAACAATTTTAATTTTAACGAAAAGGGAATTTAGCTGAATTGTGCGAAATAAATCAAATAAAATTAAAATGCCGCAAAATAACGTAAAAATCAATTAATGGAACATAAAGTGAACATAAGTGACATAAAGTGAATCAAGTTGTGTTCGAGATTGAGTTTCTGGAAGGTAAATATGTTTACTATTGCATGAATATACAAATAATTGAATAATTGTCTTAAAGCGGTGCACAGCTAAGGATCGGGATGGAGAAATAGAGGAAGCATTGGATGACTTTGTGGACGACATTATTCGCATACATCGGTTGGCGATAAGACGAAATCAAAGATCCAAAATCTGCATTTTGATGCATTAGGGGCCGTTCAAGTATTACGTAACGCAATTTTTAAAGATTTTTGACCCTCCCCTCCCCCCATGTAACGCGCCGTAACATTTTTCAGTATCCCCCCTCCCCCAGCCATAACGTTACGTAACAACCAAGTCACCATTTCTACCTAAAAAAAACACAATTTTGTTGAGCAAAGTACCGAAATTAGAATAAAAACCAGTAAGGGCGGTATAGTCGAGTATACTCGCCAATATAATACCCTGCACACTCTGTAGGCGGTGTATTAGTTTTGCAGATTATAGAATCAACTGTGGAAAGGGAAATAAAGGGAAGAACCATTGGTGAATACAGTCGGACGGACAGGGCTCCATCGATTTCTCTTGTCATCCTAATCAAGAATATATATACTTTATGGGGTCCCCCTGTCCTCCAATATACCCTAATACAGTATGTGTCCAGGGTATAATTACAATCCTTACTAAAATAACTTATTTTAATCAAAAATACAACATTATTCTTAAGAATTTAAATATACAGCGGTAATTAATTTTACTGTTCATCTGCCCATAGGGTTGCACACTTGGGAAAGAAAAATAAAAATTACGTACAATGCAAACGAGGGTCTGCCATTGAAACGTAAACGAAAAGTGCTGACAACTTCGGAGATTTTAATTTCGTAGTTTTTTTATTCAACCAAAGAAAATAATGCTACGTAACGCGTTGGTCGACACCCCCTCCCCTCCATGTAACGCATCGTAACGTTTTTTAAGACCCCCCCTCCCCCCAAATTGCGTTACGTAATACTTGAACGGCCCCTTAGTTGTATGTGTTGTGTTATTGCTTTTAACATACGAGTAGTCGTTGCATACGGGAAAATGTGGGAATTAATTTTCCTTTGTATTGGCTTTTGTTGAGAAAGGCTAACATATAACATATGCTGGTTTAATAATAAAATTATATGAAAGTTCACAGACGTTAACGCGTTACCGAGTTGGGCGTAAGGACCGCTAGTTATTTTGGTTAGTCTTAATAATTTCGTAACGAAATCGATAATCGATAAATTGAATGCAAAAGAGGACGAATGCACAAAAGTTGAGTTCTTAACACTAGTGACACTCCAAATTCCTTATGTTACGTTTAGTATCAAAATAACATAAGGAATTACAATTGGTAAGAACGGTGGAATTTAGTGGTGATACGGTATCCCTTCAACAGGGCAACGAACTATATAATTCGTGGAAATTGATCGTTAATTTGAAATATGTCACATTAAGTACATCGATGTTATGTGTTATCGCTGCATAACATAGATGAACCTAATATTGTATTTGGCAAAGTAAATTTGCTTTGATGTACACCTTTTGTGTTGTGCATACAAAAAGCTATGATCATTATCCCAGTGGTGGGCCACCAATGGGTAGCAGTAGTTGCCACGGGTGTTGCTGTGGCGGCAATTACCACGGAAACGAGTCTGCGTCTAGAGGGCGTGGTGGACGAGACTGGCGAAGTGATCGCGGCGCGCATGGAGGGCGTTCATATTGTGGTAATATGAACGCGAAGCAACGCCGTCGCTTGCGTCGTGCTCTAAAATTCGGTAATGTCACGGCAGCTACAGCAACGACAGCGGCAGGCTACAGCAACGGCAGCTACAGCAACGGCAGCTACAGCAACGGCAGCTACAGCAACGCCAGCGTCAGCAACGCCAGCGTCAGCTACAGCAGCGGCAGCTACAGTAACGCCAGCGTCAGCTACGGCAGCTACAGTAACGCCAGCGTCAGCTACGGCAGCTACAGTAACGCCAGCGTTAGCTACAGCAGCGGCAGCTACAGTAACGCCAGCGTCAGTTACAGCAACGCCAGCGTCAGCAACGTCAGCGGCAGCTACAGCAACGCCAGCGTCAACTACAGCAACGTCAGCGGCAGCAACGTCAGCGACAGCAACGCCAGCGGCAGCAACAACAAATACCGCATAATAACTTGATTTGAAATAAATTAAATAAAACTAACAATTTGTTTTTTTTGTTATTATATTTGTTTATATATTTTTATTTCAGCATATAATTACACACAAACTTCTGCACAATTAGTTTTTGTGTTACTGTGAGTATTAATGTACAGCCCAACGGCTACATTTAACTGTTGCGCTGTACATTAACAGTCAGAACCAAGCCTCTTAACATTTCTTGGCTACTACTGTTAAAGTTAACAGTTTTTAGCTAGTAATGTTAAAATTAACATTGGTAGCAACAGTCCCATAAGCAAAGCACTCTAACAGAAGTTCATGGTTGAAAATAATTATTTGCCATTTTTAAAGTCCTTCCACTTTGACAGGAAAGACGCTTTTTTTTAATAAATTTTAAATTAATACAATTATTGAAGTTAAAGCAAACAACAATAAACATAAATTGCTTGCCAACAGCAGCAATGGTATGACAACCTGCCAGCTGTGGCTATGGACTTCAAGGTTCACATAGACGCAGGCAAAGAGGATTGTTACCATCAATATGTGAAGGCCTACCAGTGGCGAGCTACTTCCGACGGGTTAAGAGGATTATTACCATCAATATGTGAAGGCCTACCAGTGGCGGGCAACTTCCGACCACACAGATCAAGTGTCGCTCGGTGGCTACTATTCTGTGTGCATTGATAACCAATTTTCGCGTCAAAGAGATTGAGGAATTGCAGCTCAATATGCAAAACTATACAACCACAATCGGAACAGTGGAGCGCAACATCAATTAAATGCTTTCATATCAATCGTACATCAGACATCGCGAGGCGCGCGATTATGTGCTGCTAGTAGATAACAACTCCTATGTGCCTACATTCTCCATCAGCCAGATTTTGGTCATTGTGATAACATGTACCGTTCAGGTATTTATCATTTAGTCTTTTAGTCGCTCACGTTGTAATACATTTGTCAAAAAATTCTTCAACGTTAACACGAATTCT
>JAWUZV010000030.1:0-47708 GCA_034638295.1 Phortica okadai
TAAGGAAACCTCAATATCTGAACGAAAAATTATTTTACACCTGCACAACCAAGCAAATCATATGCTGAGATTGACGAGATCATGGACAGAAGCCGTTACACTATTCGAAGCATTGTTAATAGATTTAAAGGGTCGTCAAATCTTGAAAGCGCTAAGCATACCGGTCGACCGCGTTCTTTAACCAATCGAGAACGTAACCAAATTGTTCGTAAAATTAAAAAAGACTCGAAAAAAACATCCAGCCAAATTGCTGCTGAGGTCAAAGAAGAATTTGGAAAAGACGTACACCCTATGACAGTCAGAAGAGTGCTTCACGAAGCTAATTACAAGGCATGCGTTGCAAGGCGTAAGCCATTATTAACAAATACTAATCAGAAAAAGCGATTAGCGTATGCAAAACAGTACAAGAGCATGCCAATCACTTACTGGGACCAAGTACTCTTCTCAGATGAGAGTAAATTTAATATTTTCCGCTCCGATGGTGGAACTCGAGTGTGGCGTAAACCAAACACGGCATACGAAAGAAATAATATTCCACCAACAGTGAAATACGGCGGCGGCGGAGTGATGGTATGGGGCTGTATGTCTTCTGTGGGTATTGGCGAGCTTGTATTCATAGACGGAATAATGACCAAAGAAGTTTATTTGAAGATATTAGAAGATAATTTAAAAAAAAGCGCCAATAAGTTAAAGCTGCCGTCAACTTTCATATTTCAGCAAGATAATGATCCGAAGCATACAGCGAATATAGTGCGAACGTGGCTATCCTCAAATACGGCACATGTCTTGCCACGCCCTCCTCAATCGCCTGACCTAAATCCGATTGAACATTTATGGGAAGAATTGGATCGGAGAGTAAAAAAGCGAGCGATTTCGACTAAATCGCAGTTGAAAACGGCCTTGTTGGAAGAATGGCATATTATAACAGAACTGACAACAAAAAAAATAGTACATTCGATGCCAAACCGACTTATGGCCGTTATCAAGCAAAAAGGACTGCCAACAAAATATTAATTTTATTAATTTTAAGTAATTTTTTAGTTTTTTAGATTAGGTGTGCCAATAATTTTGTGCACTGAAAATGTGACTTTTTTGATTAAAAAAAATAAAACAAATAAACTAAAAATAATTTGTTGAATGATTTTATAGTCATTCGATAGTAAATTCATTGGTTTGTAAGGGAAAAATATCCCTTAGCCTTGATGTTGCTCATAGCAGACAAAAACAGTAATGGAAGCTGAAAATGCTTGCTGTGCCAATAATTATGTGTGGCACTGTATATGCATTCGAAATTCTTAAGAAGCTCACAAGCTCTTGTAGAAACGTCGCTCATCGTTTTGTCTCGCTCGCACACGCACGTTACTTCGATCGAAGAATCATCGTACGATTCCAACTAAACGAATTTGAATGTACAGACTGGCGCCGATTGTCTGGTACATTTAAAATTAAAGGGAATCACCGAAAGAAAAAATCCACAACACATTTACCGTACTTCGTGGAAATAGAAAAGCTACGCATAACAACGAAAGTTTGCATGTACAGACAAACGTCGAATGTACTGTACATGGCAAATTAAACGACCGAACAACGATTTTTCTATTTGTTTTATAGAAGTATAGAAGCAACGCACCGAAAATCAGATCAACGGATCAGAATTCGCATATTCGCATACACGAACACGAAATTTTGCATGTACAGACAAACGTCGAGTGTACTGTACATGACAAATTTAAACAATACGAGATTACAACGCCACAACACGTTTACCGTGGTTACGAGTAATAAAACGAAAATCTTACAAACGCAAATCATAAGTAACGCAACGAGAAATTATGCCGAACATACATGATCTTAAAGTGGACCAATTGGAATTTCTCCTACGTGAGAGAGAACTTCCAACCGCTGGAACGAGAGACCAATTATAGACCAATAGACCGATTGATAGATCATAAATCGTCGGAAGAAATTGAACTTCCAACAGCACAAGCACACGCAACTGTCAACCAAGCATCTATTACGGAACTGCAAGGACAGATGAAACAGTTATTTGATATGATGTCCCAACTGTTACAACAAACGGTCAACATAAACGCAACAACAAACAACGCAGAAGATCCAAGGGCAACGATTGACGCCAACAGAACACACAATTCAGGACAACAACGCGTACGAAATGCAAATGATTCACCGATTCAGACGACAAACGATTCGATTGCATCGCACCCTTTTACACGACACGCTTCGGTAACCGAGATAGCGAACACGTTACCCGAATACGATCCAACAAACGAAAACTCCATAACGATCGAACAGTTTATTGATCGCGTCAATAAAGTTGTAGATGCGTACCAGTGGGAAGAAAAATTCCTAATGCTAGCACTTTGTACCCGTTTCAAAGGAGCAGCACGAATGTGGTTTGACGCCACGCCAACGTTATACACGACATGGAACGACCTAGCAAACGCGCTACGCAACGAATTCGATTCAAAGCCGGTCGAAGCTCAAATTCATTATAAAATGTCTAACTCAGTCAGACGACCAAAAGAAAGCATAAAAGAGTCAGTAGTAACCTCACGGAAGCTGCTATTATACGATATACACGAACTGGTCTCAAGCACCGCGAACTCCAGCAAAGCATTGCGTCAACAAAATTTACAAGAAAAAAACAGCTAAGAGACACTATCGAAGATTTCTTTATCAATCGCGACAAGCTTTACGAAAAACGAGAGAACGTCCCGAAACTCAACGAGCCAAAATTGACACAAGGGAAAGCGACAAGCCCAAAGTCGACTTGTTATAATTGCGGTGAGGTCGGACATTTCGCGATCAAATGCCCTTTGCCACAAAAACGTCATCGATGCACAACATGCAACAAAGTTCATCCAAATAACGGAAATTGCACTAAGCCGGAAGCAACAATGCGTCTACTTGGAGCTACAAATAAAGATGAATGTTTCAGCAAAGTGATAAACGTATTGGGTAAACCGTACACCGCTTTCATTGATACTGGTAGTCAATGCACGATTGTCCGTACCAGTATTGCAAAACAAATCAACGCTACACGTCACAAGTGCATTATTCCAGCACAAGTCTCATAGCCGATGATAACATTATGCAACACGACTTTCTATTAGGTCAAGACGTCATTGCTAACACCAGCACAACGCTTATCGTTAAAAACGGAACCACAACGTTTGAGAACAAACGAGTTCAACACGATTCGAATCGCGACAAATTTTACAAACCCATTTTACAACGCTCGACTTGAATAGCGGATACTACTAAATTTCAGTATCGCCAGAATGCCGTAAATTCACCGCATTCATTACTCCAGATTGGTTATATGAGTTCAAACGTATGCCCTTCGGATTAAAGAACGCACCAGCAGCATTTAACCGCTTCATGGCAGAACGTGTTATGAAAGGCGATATGATTCACAACATGGATGATATCTTGATTGGCAGCAACTCGTTCGACGAATTGTATGAAAAACTAGCACGACTACTCAACGTACTACGCAAGTGTGGCTTAACACTAAATATCGAGAAATGCGAAATGTATATGCAAACCATTTCATTTCTGGGTCATCAACTACATCCAAATGGGATTAGCCCTGGAAGAATCAAAACACGCGCTATTGAATTGTATCCTCGACCGGAAAACGCCACAGACATTCGCAAGTTTTTAGGACTCAGCAGCTTTTTCCGAAAGTTTATTGCAGGATATTCAATAATATCCGAACCACTTCGTAGACTTTTACGAAAAAACGCATCCTTCAAATGGACTCAACAACAAGACGACGCATTCAACGAATTGAAACGACGCTTGGCATCAAAATCAACAATTGTCAGCTATCGTGTTGACGCAGAACACAAACTTCACACCGACGCCAGCGCTATTGGACTAGCTAGCGTACTACTGCAGAACGAAAATGAGCATTTGCAGCCGATTGCTTACTTTAGCAGATCTACGTCAGACAATGAGAAAAAGTTTCATAGTTATGAACTTGAGGCATTAGCCGAACGCTTCAAATATAATATCTACTGAAAAAGAATAAAGGTGGTCACAGATTGTTGTGCCCTAAAAACGACAATGGAAAAACGTGAACTGATACCAAGAATCGCCAGGTGGTGGCTGCGTATTCAAGAGTTCGACATCGAAGTTGTACATCGTTCAGGTACCCGTATGGAACATGTCGACGCTTTAAGCAGAGCACCGTACGAAGAATCGCATGATCTCGACGTAGCAGACATGAAAATAATGAAAACAATTATTGAAGAAGCAGACTGGATTTATAGCATGCAATTGCAAGATCCACGCATACAAAATATTGTAAAAGAAATGCATCCAGAAACAGAAAACGCCGATTATGTTATTGAGCTGGGACGAGTTTATTGAAAGCATAACGACAAATTACTCTGGGTGGTACCTCGACAACTACGCTATCACATTCTACACGAAAGTCATGATAAGGTGGGCCATATGAGTGTTGAAAAGACGATGAACCGCATACTTAACACCTTTTGGTTCCCACGAATGCGAAACTATGTGAAGAGCTACATAAAATCGTGCATCGGATGCGCGTTTAATAAAATCCAAATTGCCGACAAGAATCCCAATATCATTACGATGACATCAAGCCCATCCCGTTTGCCACCGTTCACATCGACCATTTGGGTCCGTTTCCCCGAAGTACCAAGCGCAACGAACACATCCTGGTTATCGTTGACGCTTTTACAAAATTTTCGATTGTTCGCGCCGTAAAGAGTACAGCAACTACACATGTCATCGATACGCTGTTAGAACTGACGAGGTATGTTGGTATGCCAAAACGTATAGTATCAGATCGTGGTACTGCATTCACTTCGAAAGAGTACGAAAAATTCTGCAAGGATAACAACGTTAAACGAATCCTAAACGCCGTTCGTACCCCTCGTGCAAATGGTCAGGTCGAACGCATGAACCGCATTATCTTGTCCATGTTATTACCTTCTACGGATAATCCTAATCGCTGGGACAGCCAGTTACGTGCGATACAATGGAGCATCAACACAATGATAAACAAAACCACCGGATGCTCAGCACAATAGCTCTTGTATGGTTATCAACCGCGCGATATACTTCAGAATCATTTAGTACAAGCAGTACATGATGACGACTGTGAAATGTTAAATGATGACGAGTTACACCAGCTTCGAATCGAAACAGCTCAACGAATCAATGATCACCGTGCACAAGCCAAGAAGAAGTATGACGAAAAACATGCAAAACCGAAAATCTACGCTGAAGGTGATCTCGCTTTAACAACAAATGAACCGTCTAGCACAGGAACATCACGAAAATTGGAACCACGCTATAAGGGCCCGTTCATGATTACAAAAGTATTGCCCAAAGATTGATATGCCATCGAAGATCTGCCAACGCACAGCGAACGCAACGTCATTATCGCTCTGTATTTTCATCAGATAAATTAAAGCCATGGTGCCAACTACCTCCAGACGACTTGGATGGAAATGACGAAAACAACGAAGATGATTGAACGATGACTATTCGCCACCCTACGAATCTAGCGAGGACGCGTCGAAAGTCAGGATAGCCGAATGTAAACGTCTGCAGCCCTGTGGTCACAGCACTCAGCTGACAGCGCCAATCGCCAACACATTGAATGGCAACTCTACGATTGGACATTCTCATTCTTCAACAACGATCGAAAGTGTGCGCAACAACTATGGACAATTAAAAACCGCCATCAGACCATTTCAATAAACTTTGTGCTTTAGTCTTTATTTAACGTGCCTAACACGTATACATTTAATAAAACTATTATTATTAACCGCTCAGTAGTGCCAGTGTTCTTTACACTATGGATATATGGAGATACAGCAATTTAAAACCAGTAAGGACGCTATTTTCAGCAAGGCTGAAGCTTATTTACTTTTCACGCACTTTTTTGTGCCCCACACATTTTTTTGACTTAATATATTTTCTCTTCATCTTATTAGCCTATATACCAATTTTCATTGTTTTTGTTCATTGGGTACCGGTGATATGCAAATTATTAATTTGCGCTAAAAGTGTGGGAAAGTATGTTTAAAATTTCAGCACTCTGTCTTACAAACCAAACAAGTTTTCCATACAACGATTCAAGTTTTGTTCACTTTTCTTCTTCTTTTCGTATGGGAGCTACCTGTTCCAATAATCCGATCATGCTGGTTCCGACGAATGATTCATCGTAATAAATTCTAAGACTTTGTGCAAAGTTTCAGCTCGATAGCTTCAAAACTGAGGGACTAGTTTGCATACATACAGACAGACAGACAGACCGACAGACAGACAGACGGACATGGCTAAATCAACTCGTCTTGTCGTGCTGATCAAGAATATATATACATTATATAGTCGGAAATTAATATTTCGATCTGTTACAAACTCCGTGACAAAGTTAATATACTATTTCACATACGTGAAAAGTATAAAAATCGCGTGCAACACAGTACACGTGTTTGAAGTGAAACTTTCTTTAAAATAAACAAAAAACCTGTAAGGGCGCTATATTCGATCTTGTTATGTCCATTTTCGGGATTCTCTTTATCTTAATATCTAATATACTAAGTTTCATTGTTTTAGCTCATTGCATCCTGAGATATGTAAATTATCTATTTTTGCTATAAGTAGGCGTTGCCATGCCCAATTTTTAAGCAGGCCATCCATTGTCGAATTTGTTTGACGAATTTGTTGTCGAACAAAAAATCATTTTGCCACAAACTAGTTCAAACATTGTTTGCAAACATCATTTTTAGAAAGATTTTATCGAGTAAACATGTCAGCGGATAATGACACAGTAATTGCCTTGATGGCTATACACATTTGTTTACAAAAAAAAAAAAATGAGGAAGCGCCAAAAAGAAAGCACAGAATGTGGATGAAAGAGTGGTACGTAAAGCGGCAAAAATTCACCCATACAAATCTTTTGAAGGAGCTGAAAGAAACTTCTCGTGTGGACTTGAAGAATTTTCTTAGAATGGACAATGAAACGTATGAAGCATTATTGAATTTGGTAGCTCCAGAAATTCATCGACAAGACACCTTAATGAGAGCAGCAATAAGCGCAAATGAAAGGCTTTCAGCGACTTTGCGATTTTTGGCGAGTGACCAAAGCTACGAAGACCTTAAATTTTTAACTGGCATTTCTCCCCAGAGTCTTGGGCGCATAGTACTCGAAACATGTCGTGTTATAATTAAAATGCTGAAGCCGTATATTAAGGTGAGAAAAAAGGTTTTATTGTGAGTATTCATTATTATGAAACAAATTAGCAAACGAGGAAGCTGGCACGTTACTATTTTGTGTTATCAATACTGGAACAGCCGTATTTCTATCTTCAGAATGCTGCGATATAAATGATGAAGTGGTATTGGAGTCACTCATTAGTGGAGTGCTCGCACGAAAAAAGGGTTGACGCGGATAAGCCTTCATTTGCATCTGATAAACAGGAGCAGAATAATCCTGATTATTTCCAATCCTTGACACAGCTTGATATGTCAGCATATTCATACGGCCTTGCATAAGGAGCTCGTCAATTCCTTTTTTTGCAAAAAGCTGTTGCTCCTTCGATAACTGCCTGAAAATGACTGCCCATCCTTCAGCAAAAGTGTCAGCGTCATCTCTTGGTTTTTTTGTATTGATATTGTCCAAGTGCGCGACTGCCTTTTGCAGAAACTCAGATCCTTGATCACATTTGCGTTTATTGGCCTTTGGCTAGAAAATAATATTTTCAATTAATAACGTATTTAGTATTCTATTACTTTAGATGCCCACGCATGAGAACGAATGGAAAGAAATTGCGACTGATTTCGAAAATCGTTGGAATTTCGTTAACTGCATAGGCGCAATTGATGGAAAGCATGTGCATATCAAAAAGCCGAACAAATCAGGCTCATTTTATTTTAATTATAAAAAAACGTTCAGCATTATTATGATGGCCATAGTGAACGCAAATTATGAATTTATTTGTTTGGAAGTCGGAGCAAACGGAAGGGCATCCGATGCTGGAGTATTTGCACAATCGGAATACAAAAGGCGATACGAAGAGCAATCTCTATGCATACCAAAACCGCGGCAAATTGAAAATATTTCATATAAACTGCCATATGTGCTAGTAGGGGACGACGCCTTTCCCCTGTCATCAAATTTAATGAAGCCCTACAGCCGTCAAAAAATGGAAAAAGAACACCTGATATTTAATTACCGCCTTTCAAGAGCTAGGCGTATAGTTGAAAATGCTTTTGGAATTATAGCTAGCAGATTTAGGATCCTTCCAACTACTATATCTTTGCAGCCAGAAAAGGTTACTGTTATCGTGCTTTGTTGTTGCTATTTGCACAATTATTTGTCCAAGAAGAACTCTGCAGTATATTTGCGTGGTGCAGCAGAGCCCAACAATATATCTGGAGGAGTGTTGCAGACTGACCAGCAAATGGACGGTTTGGAGCCATTAATAGGTGGCAATTGTGCTGAAGATGCCAAAGAAATTCGTAATAAATTTTGCGAATATTTCAACACAGTTGGAGCAGTACCTTGGCAAAATGATCGCATATAATATTTAATATTGCTTTTGATATGCACTTTATACTTAGCACTTTGCTGACAATAAACAATTGCTTGTATGCTTAAAATACGTACTATTTCAATTTCCGGGCCTTCATCGAATGTGTTGATTCCATCAACTGAGGACTCCTGATCATTCAGAAAATCTAGTTCGTTGAAATACCAGATGCTCGGCTTATAAATATCATCAACGCCAGCGCCAGATTTTTCGCTCCTTTTTATTTTTTGAAGCTCGCGTCTATAAGACGAGCGCAGGGAATTAACTTTTTTTTTCACCGTTTCAATGGTTGCCTCTTCATCTATTTCTTTGAATTTGCTTAAAAGCACTTCCCATGATTTGTTCCTTAAATTTTTGTTTTTATATGCCTCGCTTTTCGCCTGCCACAGAGAAGGTTCATTTTGCAGGCAATTAATAAATTCCATCAAAAATTTTTTCGACATTTTGTTCACGTCTTCACGCTAGGAAAACTTTTTACAAATGAACATTGCCATCCACATTCAAATTTGTTCGACAAACAAAGCCAAGATAGAATCATTTCTATTTTACTCGAACAAAACCTCAAACACAAAATTTGAAAACGAACACTGCCACTAACGACGAATATTTCGTCAAACACAACAAATTCGTCAAACAAATTCGACAATGGATGGCCTGCTTTAAACAAAATAGTTTTTATGTCTCTCTAAAGCAGGTTATCCACTTTCGAATTTGTTTGGTTTGACGAAATATTCGTCGTTGGTGGTAGTGTTTGTTGCAAATTTTGTGTTCGACGTTTTGTTCGAGAAAAATAGAAATGATTCTATCTTGGCTGTGTTTGAAGCAGGCCATCCATTGTCGAATTTGTTTGACGAATTTGTTGTGTTTGACGAAATATTCGTCGTTGGTGGTAGTGTTCGTTTTCAAATTCTGTGTTTTATGTTTTGTTCGAGAAAAATAGAAATTATTCTACCTTGACTGTGTTTGATACGAATATATTTGTCGTTAGTGGCAAAATGTATTTTTGTTTGACGAACAGTTTGTCAAACAAATTCGACAATGGATGGCCTGCTTGATACGAATATATTCATCGTTAGTGTCAAAATGTAATTTTGTTCGACGAACAGTTTGTAATACAAATTCGATAATGGATGGCCTGCTTAAGACAAAAAGTGTAAAGTTTCAAGTCAATTGAAAATTGAAAAAAACAAAATACTTTTTCATTGCAATACCGTAAATTTGTTTTTTTTCCTCTCATCAATGATTTATGGTAATAAAATTGGAGGATCTGTGCAATATTTCAGATCGATGATTTCAAAATAAAACAATAAAAAGGAAAATATATTACAGATATTTCCACACTCTTGCAAAATCTCTGACAATTTCCTCAGATTTTTTTATATTTAGCCTTCTTTTGAGTTGTTAGAAATAATTATTTACCAAGAAATAAACTTTTTGGTTTCCCCATTGATATTCATTAATACATCTGCGTTTAGAAAACCATTCCCAAATCAACCAAATTTTTTGAGCTGGAAAACCATTAGCCTCAATAAACCTGCTTGTATCAAGTTTCGAAGATTGAGAAGTACATTCGAATTAAATTGTTGAAATAATTTTAAAGTTAAAATGAGTGTGAAGTTGTGTTTGAAATGGTTAAAAAAACTCGTAAAAATAGTACATTTTATGAAAATAAGTATATAACAACCCTGTTATTTGGACAAGTTGGAATGTGTTCATTTTTGAATGCATAAATGCGAAGAAGACGAATTAATTCAAATGTGCAAAGTGTCTCCCGAAGAACAGAGTCAAGTTAACTTCCAATGCTCCAATGTGTGGAATATACTTGACTTTATTGATTGCATATATAATTTATTATTACTGTTCACTTTTGGAGTATTTTGAATTTGTAAGTTAATTGTTTACATTTGCTCATCACAGCAATTGAAAGAGTATGATTGTCAATTGGAAAATTTAACATAATTGTGAGGACGCGAATTGTAGATGAATTCGTGGCTCATATATTATGAAGCTGATTAGCGACGTTGTTTAGCCACGCTAAGTAGAGGGCAACAACAAACACAATGTATAAGTTCAGACATAGGTAGCAACAACCGCACTGTGCTTGCTTACGCCGAAAATAGCAACAACAAGAGTTATTATAATATTTGGAGTACACATGCCAGGTTAGTTGTTGTTGCATATGCGCCAGATGGCGAAAGTGACGGTTGAAGACTACTAAGTTTATGACTACAGACTAGAGGTCTGCATGAATTAACTCAAATTATGAGTTCAACTGAGTACAAGTGAATGTTGTAGTCATATTTGAATGTAATTCATTCGAATTAATGAGTACTCATTTTATGAATTAGTTTTGAATGTTGTAAATGAGGCATTCAATATGAAATGAATGAATTGAATGAATGAAAAAAATTCAAATATGCATTAATAATTCTGAATACTCATTGTACAATATAAATTTAGTTAGCTTTGCCTAAAATTTCGGCAATTTCATCACAAATTTGAGCAGTCTTTACGAGTTACACCATGGATTTGGACAATTTTGAAGAGAATGACAATATTTCAGGAAATATTACGATCAGTTTACTCCGACATAGTGTATAGGTTTTTGCTAATTTTAATTAATTAATCTAAAATTGCCATTTTTTTAATGTAGAATTTAACAGCTTCGTCATTATCAAGTGCAAAGATTAGAGAGAAGCTCATTAATGGGGTATTCAATTTAAGCAAACGAAATGGGCGAAGCAAAGTTTGGAATACATTTTCCAAAATCAAAAATGGCGTTGGTGAAGATATTGGCGGTTTTGTAGCTTGTAGAAAGTGTTATAGTGTTTACAGGTTCACAGGAAGCACCTCAAACATTGTGTAAAAGTATAGTTATAAGGATACCGAGACAACGACACTTTGACTAACATGAATAAAGTAATGCTTTTACACTCAGGCTTCGATTGTCAGATTAAAACTTTCTTTATTTCACGTCTTATTAGTTTAGCTGTCTTCTATCGACTGACTTGAGGTCTCTTTTTTGAGTTTCGTTCCTCGCTCAATCGTGTCGGCTGCGATCGCGATTGAGTGAGAGGACATTCTCAGAGAGCCAGAGTGTAGGGTTGCATTTGGCTTGCCCCATCAGGGCAGAGCCAGTGTATACATCCTGCTACAATTGTAAAGCACAAATGCTATATACAATACAATGAAAGCCATAGTAATGTGCCGCAAGTAGATGTTAACATGGAAACAAAACAGGAGGGAATCGCAATAGTCACAGAATGGACACTAAAAAATAAGAATACGAATGCTTTTCCACTCTTATATAAAACCAGTTGTACAATTTTTTTATTCCAGCAAGTAGCGCGGCTTCTGAAAGAGCCCTTTCAAATGCACGCAACTTAATTACCGAAAAGCGATGCAATATTGCTACAAATCCAGATAATATAAATAAAGCTATGTTTTTACATTGTAATATGGAAGCATAAAACAATTGCAATTTTTTATTATAATTCATATCAGTTACAGTGGGAGATAAAAAAGGGTGTGGTCAGCTTTTTGTAAGGGCCACGTTTACAGAGTCGACCAATAGATGTTTTTATACCCTGGACCTTAGCCGTTACAAATTGAAGTTACAGGGTATTTCGGTGTCGAGTACTGTCGACTGCAACCCTTACTGGTTAAATATTGGTAGCAGTGTGTGAATAAGAAATTTGCAATTTTCTAGCTCTTTCTTTCCAATAATCATTTGTGAATACGTCCTACAATTAAATTATATTGGCCTTATATCATTCCCGTATTTACGTTATGAAGTCTTACCCTATCCCTTTGGAGTTACATAATTCATTTTGATCTTAATGAACTTAACATACCCAGATTCATTTTAGCTGCAGGAAACAATATAAAATAACTATAACTAAGTTGGCTTTTTTACTAGAAATTCGAAATTCTGAGTACTCATTCAATTCAATTTGTTTAAACTAAGTTTGAATGAATGAATATGCTCATTCATTTAAAATTCAATTCATTCACATTTATTTGAATGAGAGTTACAATTCACTCAATCATTTTTTAAATGAATGACTCATTTGACTCTTTGAATGCATTCATGCAGACCTCTACTACAGACTATCATTCTATATTCTATTTCATTCTTTCGCAGGCTAAATCATACAAATGTATAGTCTGTCTCTTTTCATGTCGTTTCATCGAGTTTCAAATCGCACCCATGCTAAAGAAGTTTCACTTCAAAAACAACTTTTTGAGGGGAAATGAAGGGGAGAGGGAAAAAATTAGCTATAGTAGGGGTGCCCAAGCGAAGATTTTCGTAGATACTCCTGCCTGGCGGATTATAATATGGAAGGATGAGTAGATTCCCCAAGTATAAGATTTCTAAGTGGTGACGCGCGTGCAGAGCAGACCATCGATTCTGTAAAAACGGCTGATTTACTCCTACGTGGCAGATTAAGATAAGGTGGGTTCATTACATGCTTGTAAGTCTCCATTTCGCTTATCAGACATTTTGAGTAAGACGTAAAGGAATGGGAGGGTTTCAAACATGCAAACTAAAACCGTCAAATTTAGTTAGCCCCTTGCGTCAGTTTCTCATACAGGTGGCATGATCTTCTAGTCGTACTGTTCCATAATCTAACAGTTATATGGAGGAACCTTCTTTATTCCGCGGTATACAATATAAAACGCCTTATGGCGGTCGAAACAACCGTTAAATAAAACAAGTTCATAGAATCTTTTCTACTTTCAATTATTTAATCTTCAAAATGCAACCACTCCCAACGACGAAAGAGTAAATCACGTTTTAGCATCGTCTGCTCCCCGACTACTATACATCCTGAATCTACATATTTATTTTCATGTTTCTAACTCATAAGGTTTTCGAGCTACAGCCTTTTGAAAAAAAGGCGTGGCGAAAATTCATTCAAACTTAATCTAGCGTTTGATTACCCAAATTTCAAGTCTCTAGCTCTTATAGTTTCCGAGAACCATTGGTGAGGACGGACGGACAGACAGGCCTATAACAATTCGTCTTGTCGTCCTGATCAAGAATATATATACTTTATAGGGTCCGCCGCATCTCTTTCTAGGCATTACAAAAAAACCGTCTCAAACAAACTTAATATACCCTCATAAACAGTATGTGAACAGGGTATAAAAAGCAGAGTAAAATATATATATATATATATTAGGGTGTCCCTTATATGGTTTATTATTTTTTTTTTTTTGCTTTTTTGAAAACGCATACCCACTATTTCTGTTTATTATCCTTTACTAACCCTAAATATAAAATTTCAGCTTCCTATGTTAGTTGTAAGACCTGCCGACTGAGCCCTTAAGTTTTATGAAAGAAGATTTTAGATGTTTTTTTTTTATTTTAAATACTAATGGGGGACGCCAAATAATTAAATTTTAATTGAATATTATTGAATAGACAAATCTAAGTATTCCGTTTTATTACCAAAAAGATAAACTTTATATAATACTAATCTGGACACTTTCTTTTCAAGGTTTCTTTTTTACAATTTGATTTGAGCTTTAACTCATTTAATTTCACTTCGCGGATATTAAAAACTAAAACTTTGAGACCTTGGCGGTTAGATGGTAACTTAACTCCCGTTATTTGGTGATTTATGTCACCAATCAAAAATATAGTTTTTATATTCCTTTTAGTTCCACAGACATTGTGCGTATTGTTTGTCCAACAAATTCGAAACGAAATGACAACAAAATGAAGTACTCGTATGTTACACCTGCCTGTGTAATTGGCTTGAGAAAGTGTTCCAATGTTACATTAAAGACGCAGGTGTAACTTGCATGTTTTGACCGCAAGTCGGCACGTGTTCCTGTGCTCAAAAAAAAAAAATAATAATGGGAGTGTTTTAGAGTAGACTGAACAAAACTAGCCCATATGTGTTAAAAAATAAGAACCTTGCAAAATAAGGGACACCCTAATATATATTTATAATATAACAATTCCATTTTTGAGACTTTGTCTATCCTACGCTTTGCAATTGATTGAAAGAATCTTTTTCTTTGCTTTAAATATTTTTGTTGAAACAACATTAATGAAATGCGACTTCATGTAAAATGCCACACTGAATTTCCAACTGCAAAACTCGTTCAAGTGAATTAAGCTGCCTTTGTTTGCACACGAATTCGAATGAAAATGTTAACGGCGACAACGGCATTTAGTATAACACATACAAACAGAAAGACAGCACACAGAGAAAAAAATTCAAGTACATTGTACTTAAATTGACACAATTCGGTGTTGAAAGTCCGTCAAGCACAAATGTTGTCAAATCAAGTAAAATGTTCTCAATTCAAGCACTATTTTTAAGTACAAAAAATCTTGAATTGAGTAAATTTTGTTACATTTTCAAGAACAGTTTAAGCTTAATATGATACCAACAAAACTTAATCAGATTCAATGTTGTTTTGGAAATAAGTTAACATTTTACTTGAATCAAGAACAACATACTTAAAATGTAACAAAAAAAAACTTATACCGAGCCCTTTTTGTTCTTAAAACAAGTGAATATTGTACTGGAATCAAGAACCGACTAAACTTAAATTACAACTAAAAAATTTTTGGCGAGACCATGACCACTTTTTCGTTCAAGTAAGTTTACATTGTTCTTTAATCAAGGCCCAGTAGTTTTGCAAACTATTTCGGTTATTATCTCAATTTGATTTTATATAAGTAATTTTATATTTTATATAAGTAATTGTTACAGTTAATTTAATAAACATTTAAACAACATATAAATATTATAATTAAATGATAATTGGTGATTATTTATATAATAAACAGTAAGACTTTGGTGTACCAGGGGATTTGAACCTCTTACCTTCCGTTTCGTAGGACAACACACTAAGCTCT
Organism: Phortica okadai; assembly: GCA_034638295.1. NCBI lineage: Eukaryota > Metazoa > Arthropoda > Insecta > Diptera > Drosophilidae > Phortica > Phortica okadai. The sequence continues at coordinate 15,484 of JAWUZV010000030.1, forward strand.
GAGCCACAGGAAGCGACATAGGAACACTTGATATTTCACAAATTTTATTTCTTGAAAACACTTTTGTTGCAAGAGAACAAAAAATATTTAGTAAACAAAAAAATTCTGGTCTTGCTGGGGTTTGAACCTCATACCGTTTGTATCATAGTTAAACACACTAAACTCTGAGCTACAGCAAGCAACATAGAAACATATGATATTTGATAAATTTTAATTGTTTTAACATTTTTGTTAAAATGAGTAAGAGAGAAAGAAGGTATAAGAAGAAAGCGTTGTCATTTCAAGTTTGTTTGGTCTCGGTTTAAATTTTTGTGTTCTTGTTTTGTTTTCAAGTATAAAATGTGTTTGAATTGACATTTTGTAGTTGATTCAAATCCATTTTGGTGTCAATTTTGATGTTAAGTACAAATCTTACTTATTTCGAGAACACTTAGACCAAATATAACTTAATTTGGTCTGTTGTTAATTCAAGTACAATCTGTGCTGTTCTCAGACCGGACTTTTTTTCTCTGTGTAGTATATTAACTTTATTACGGAGATTGTAACAGATCGAAATATTCATTTCCGACTATATAAAGAATGTATATTCTTGATCAGGATGACAAGACGAATTGATTTAGCCATGTCCGTCTGTCTGTATGTATGCAAACTAGTCCCTCAGTTTTGAAGCTATCGAGCTGAAATTTTGCACAGAGTCCTAGGATTAATTACGATAAATCATTGCTCGCAACCAGCCATATCGGATTTCTGGAACTAAAATTTAAGTCGTTGTATGGAAAACTTTTTTGTTTTGCAAGATAGACGGCTCAATGCCTGAAAGTTTTAGCTCAAATCAATAATTTGCATACCTCCGGTACCCAATGAGCAAAAACAATGAAAATTGGTATAAAGGCTAATAAGATGAATAGAAAACATATACATTCAAAAAAATAGGCGTGGCACAAGAAAATGCGTGAAGAATATATAAGCTTCAGCCTTGCTGAAGATAGCGTCCTTACTGGTTTCTCCTTGTATTATGTTTTCTTAATGTATACAGTATGTATACATACATATGTACCTCTATATAACTGCAAACAACAAAAACAACCCTAACTCCTAATTGTTACCCATCAATTTTAAATTTTTAATAAATTCGACATGTCTGATCGATTTTTTTGCAAAAATTTGTTTATCTAATAATTATACCCTGTACCTTTTGATACAAGTTTTGTGTCACATTGAAAAAAAAAATGAATCACGAAAAGGATGCATGTCAGACCATATAAAGTAAACATATTCTTGATCAGCATCGAAAGAGAAGTCGATTTAGTCATGTCCGTACTAAGTTGAAACAAAACGCCTTTGCAGGATGATTCTGGTATTCTGCAGATCAATATTTTTTTGGTTCTCCTTACTGGCACTTAGTTTAGTGGTGAGGGGCAAATAAAAGGATCTCAGGTAAAAAAATGCAGAAGACTTCGCAATGTTAAAAAATATAAATCAGATTCACTTATAATATGGGGGTGGCCACGCCCACATATTGCTAGAATAGAATTAGCCATTACGGCCTTATTGAAGTTAAACTTCTTTAATATGGGTTTGATTTGAAACTTGATGAAACGACATGAAAAAGAGACCGACTATATATTTATATAGTCGTTGTTTTTACATCCGGCATAAGTATGCACCATTAGGTCGGACAGTGAGGTTGTTGCTACCTATAACACTGTCTGAGCGTATGCATTGTGTTTGTTGTTGGCCGCTATTTAGCGTTGCTAATCAACTTCGCTAATCAGCTTCATTATATAAGAGCCGCGAATTCATCTGCAATTCGCGTTCTCACAGTTATATTGAAGCCCGTTCAATTTTGCAATTGACTTTCCTTTGCTGTGATTGACAAATGTAAACAATTAACTTACAAATTCAAAATACTCCAAAAGTGAACAGTAATAAAAAATTATATATGCAATAAATTAAGTTAAGTGGATTCTACAGATTGGAGCATTGCTAGTTAACTTGACTCTGTTCTTTGGGAGACAATCTTCACATTTGAATCATTCTTTCTTTTAACCATTTCAAATTAAATGAAGTATTCTGCTTTGTAAGAACACACAATGTCTGGGCGTTTGTATTGGCTGCACTTGTTGCTGTGTACATACATATTTGGAATCATTTAATAACTAACATGTTCACACAAAGTCAATAAGCTAAGCCAGCACACTTCTTAGCTTGATCGCAGGAGCTAGGCTCATGGGAGACAAAAGCGATAGATGTAGGTACCCTATTGCATGCAGCATGCAATATTATTCGATTTGCGCATAATTTATAGCCATTTAACCATTGCATATCCGGTTGATTGTACAGAGTGTGTTTTATGTGCCAGAGAGAATGTCTCCTTCCATTTTGCCAACATCGTTGACATACAGTGACTGTCAGCTTAATTGATGCACGCAATAATTATTGAATAAAAGTGCCGTAACTTCTAATCCAAGGTAGATATCGAAAAATGGGAGATGTCATTCAAAAGAGTGTAGTTTATTCATTTAAATTAGATATTCATACATTTCATATTTTATTATTTGACCTCAAATTACATAAAAAAGCAAATTAACAGACTTTTCAAAGTGAGCAGCTTATTTGATGCAATACAATTTTCATAACAAAACATCTTTTTCTTTTGGTTTAATAACAATATTAGTATTTAGTATGGTAGCCACCTTGAGCTATAACATCCTTAAGGCAATTTTGCACTGAATTAACCAGTTTTTGAGTAGTTTCTGGCTTTATTTTACTCCACTCTTCTTGTAACGCTTTTTTCAAAGATTCTTTAGACGAAATATTGTGGTTTCTTATATTAATTTCCAATAAAGCCCATAATTATTCTATGACATTTAAGTCGGGAGACTGCGCCGGTGGTTCCATGAGATGAGGACACTTCCATATAAGCCAGGTCTGTACCACTCCCGACTTATGTTTGGGGTCATTATCCTGGTAAAACCGAAAGTTTCGGCGCAGACCCAGTTTCTCGGCACTTTGTATCAAATTTTCTTTCAATAACGTATGCGGAATGAAATACGAACAAATACTGTAACAAAAATAAAAATTTTATTCCACATCCAAGCAACTTCAATTTTAAATATGTTTTTTATTAGGTTATAAGGTGTTTTACAAAAAATATTCGTGACCATAGCGCACAGCCTTCCTTATGTTTGCTGGAACCTTGCGCATAGCCTCCTGAATTCCCTGTGTATCAACTTTGGCAAGCTCTCTTTTGATTTTTGAAATTAAACAATCGATGTTTTTTGGCGTATATCCCTTGCTGTAAACACTTCGTTTCAAATTTGCCCAAAACTTTTCAATTGGCCTTAATTGAGGCACATTTGGAGGGTTCTGCAGCTTAGGCACGACCTCAATGCTTAAGTGGTCAAGAGCCTCCAGTGTTGTTCTGGCATAGTGAGCAGACACTAAGTCGGGCCAAAACACGGTATTATCATTCGCATGATAGTTATCTATGAATTTTTTTAACACTGGAAGGCAATAGTCCTTGTAAATTTGCGCATTCACAGCTAATCCTGCCTTAAAAAAGACAGGATCGCTAATGCCACGCTCGCTTATGGCCAGCCACAATAAAACCTTTTGAGGAAACTTTGTTTTTGTAATTTGAGTGATATTTTCCGGTGGTTGAGTGCCGGGAAGCTTAAAAAAATATTTCGGAGTCCATTCATGTCCCTCCATTGTGAAATACGTTTCATCATCCATTGTGCAAACATATGAAGATTTGGCTGAAAACAAATTTCTAGACAGCGCACGCAGTCGAAGTTTTATAGTCTTTCTTTGTTTTTCAGTGACTTTAGGAACCGTTTTTTTTGCACATTTCTTTACTCCCATGTCTTTTATATATTTTTTAATAGTTTTGTCCGTCACGTTGTATTTTTTAGCAATCGCTCGGTAGGATTTTGCTGTTCGACCAACAATTTCTGCTTTTAATTTGGCTCTTACTTTAGATTGCTGTAGGGGACATTTTTTTCCGGACCCAGGTGCTCTATCCATTTTTTTCCCATTTTGAACATCCGAAATTACTTTGTAAATGAAAGTTTTTTTAAAGCCCATAGCAGAAAAGTAATGAAATATTTCATTTTTCGGCTGAGTTGGGTTATTTTTGCAAAATGTGCAAATTAATTTTCGACGTTGTGCTGTGTTCAGAGACATTACCGCGACTGTACATTCCCTACAAAGTTTAAATTTGATGTAAAGCATGCGGGAATAGTCCCGTTAATTATCGAGTAATTCGTTTTGCGCTATGATTTCTTGGAACTTTTTGCGAAAATTTTAAATTTTGTTCGTATTTCATTCCGCATACCTTATTCTAAGGTACATGTTTTTGTCCATATTCCCTTCTATAAAAACTAAGTTACCGACTCTAGTCGCTGCCATGCAAGCCCAAACCATGACACTACCGCCACCATGTTTTACAGTCGCAAGCAAATTTTTTAATTGCAACTGTGTATTAGGCTTCCGCCATACAAGCGATCTTCCATCCGAGCCAAAGATGTTGAATTTGGATTCATCAGCAAAAATTACAGTATTCCAGAAATCCGAATCCTTGGAAATATAGTTTTTGGCAAAGGTTAACCGACTTTTCTTGTTTTTTTGATTGATGAATGGTTTCTTAAGTGGTACTCGACCATGAAAGTCATGTAATCGCAATGTACGGCGAATTGTCGAAGCACTGCAAACTTTGCCAAGGTATTTGTGCACGTCATCAGCCAATTTTTGTGCAGACAATCTTGGGTTTTCTTTTATTTTGCGAATGATCCACCTTTCGTTGCTCGAGGTAAAAATTTTATTTGGCGCTTTTCTACCTTTGTCTTTCAACCTATTCTCTTTTAAAAATCGTTCAATGATATGTTGAACTGTAGATGACGATATATTAACAGATTCAGCTATTGAGCGCTGGCTTTTCCCATTTTTGAAATGGTGAATTATTAATTCTCTTTGCTCAATAGATGTGCGTCTGCCCATTATTAAAAATTGGTACTTCTTCACTCTAAGACTTGCTCGATTACACTAAAACTGCATAAAATTTTGTCAAATAGTCGTGCGAAACAGACAGCAAAGCAACTATCATATTATTTGGCGTCGTAACGGTATCAGCTCCCGTTAAACTGTCTGCATCAAATAAGCTGCTCACTTTGAAAAGTCTGTTAATTTGCTTTTTTATTAATTTTTTAATTTGAGGTCAAATAATAAAATATGAAATGTATGAATAACTAATTTAAAAGAATAAACTACACTCTTTTGAATGACATCTCCCATTTTTCGATATCTACCTTGGATTAGAAGTTACGACACTTTTATTCAATGTTTTTTTGCGTGCATCAATTAAGCTGACAGTCACTGTAGTTCTTGTTAATCTCGTTGTCGCAGACGCAATGAAAGCCGTGTTCGAACATGTTCATTACAGTCATAAGTCTTGATAGCTATGCCAAAATGCTTTTGATTCCATTGCGATAATAAATTATTCTGAGTATCATGTTGGCGGTATTTGCTTTTGCCATTTATGATCCACACGAGTTGTTGTGGCTTGTTTGATGCCATGTTATTGTTGTTTTTTACTGTTGTTGGCCTTTGTGTGTGTGATTGCTACGTATTGCATTCAGAGCGCTTATAATTTGTTATTACATTTTTACACAAATTTATATTATTACTTCAGCTATTTTTCGTGTCATATTTAACTTGTTATTTATTTGTTTTTAAAAGCACAAATTTAATTTATGCAGTTTCCAACCTTTACTGATGGACATTTTTATACCCTGTACCTTATGGTACAAGGGCTATATTAGTTTTGTGCGCATCCAAAGTATATATATTCTTGATCAGTATCGAAAGAGAAGTCGTTTTAGCCATGTCAGTCTGTCCGTCCGTCCTTCTGTCCTTCCGTCTGTATGAACGCCTAGATCTCGGAAACTATAATAGATCTCTCGACACTTAATTCAACAATTCTGAGCTACCTAAGAGAAGCAAATGGTGTACAACGGATTGGATAATCACTTCTTGGATTGGTGAGCGGACGGAAGAGTTCGCCCCACTCTTTGGAACCGAAGTCTCTGACCACATGTGGCTGTGAGTTGGGGCATAGCTAGCATAGTGCAAATAAATTTCCCCCACCGGGTCAGAGACTTCTTAGAACTTAATTTCCTTATTTTTGCTAACCAAAAAAATTTTTTTTTTCACCTTGTGTTTTTTTTTTTTTTTTTTCTATTTTTTATATTTTATATTACATTATTTTTATATTTACTATTACTTTTAACTATTAGTTTTATTATATTATTATACTTTTTTATGTTGTATTATATTATATAATAAGTCTTTTATCAATTCTAAAATAACAGTTAATTGTTATAAATTATATAAATAAATAAATAAAATAAATAAATACAACAAAAATTCCTTTGCAGGTCGATTCTGTTATTCATTACACAGATCAAGGGTATTTTGTTTTTCCCCATTTTGACTTAGTTTAGGGGTGAGGCGCAAATAACTGGAGCAACATCGGGTAAAAAAATACAGAAGCCTTATTTTCTCGGTTGTCTTTTGAGACAGGATCACCAAATTTGGAGTGTATATAGCTGACTCAAACCCCAAAAAGCTACAATAAAAAAATGGGCGTGGCCACGCCCCTATATAGTAATAATTTGAAACGCTTGTATCTGAAGAACCATAAAACCTACAAGAATGAAACTTTGCATGTATGTTATTGGAATGGAGTATAACAAAGTTCTGTCATAAAATAGGCGTGGCCACGCCCACATATAGCTAAAATAGAAAAACATTTTATCTCTGGAACCCATTACTCTAGAAAAGTAAAACTTGGTACATATTAAATTGAATGAAAATGAAATTAGTTTCGATTAAAAAATGGGCGGGGCAACGCCTTCTTACAGTCGTAACAAATGAAGGTACAGGGTATGTCGGAGTCGAGTACTGTCAACTCCAATCCTTATTGGTTCAATATAGAATTATCTTTTTAAACTATCGCTTCTCAATTCTTTATTTCCCCCTATTTGGAAGTAACCTTTTATTATTCCTCTTCATAAAAAAAGGTTATAAGTCAGATGTCACCAATTATAGGGGCATAGCTAAATTATCAGCGATTCCAAAGCTTTTTGAGAAAATTATTATTGCAAGCATGCATCACTTTTGTAAATCTGTTATGTCACTATTATGGTCATGTCAATCTTATCTAACAAATAGAACTCAGCTGGTCTTTGCGCTTCGAAGCCTGAATTGGAATCGTAATGTCAGGCCACCGTCATACCATGATAGGCTCGAACTTATTGACCTTCCATCTCTGTCTCAACGCAGGATTGTTTTACGGACTCTTTTTCTTCATAAGCTTGTTGTTGTTTTAATTGACTCTTCGGACCTACTCAGTCGGATTTGTTTTAGCGTACCATGACGCACTACTAGAAACTATATCCCTTTAACGTTGCATAGATGCACAACTAGCTATGCACTTCATGATCCGTTTCGCGTATTATGCACTAATTATAATAATCCTTATCACGTCCTCTCACCTGAAATCTCTCTCACGACATTTAACTCATTCATTCTGCGCTATCAACGTGGACCTGAGAACGTAGAGTGGCTCCCTGAAATCTAAGTCTCTGACCGCAAATGGCTGTGAACAGGGGCACAGCTTGCATTGTGCAAATAAATTTCCCCCACCGGATCAGAGACTTCTTTGAGTTGATTTCTCATTTTGCTTCTTTTTATACTTTTCACGTATGTGAAATAGTATATTAACTTTGTTACGGAGTTTGTAACAGATCAAAATATTAATTTCCGACTATATAATGTATATATATTCTTGATCAGGACGACAAGACGAGTTGATTTAGCCATGTCCGTCTGTCTGTCTGCCTGTATGTATGCAAACTAGTCCCTCAGTTTTGAAGCTATCGAGCTGAAACTTTGCACAGAGTCTTAGAATTTATTACGATGCATCATTCGTCGGAACCAGCATGATCGGATTATTGGAACAGGTAGCTCCCATACGAAAAGAAGAAGAAAAGTGAACAAAACTTGAATAGTTGTAAGGAAAACTTTTTTGTTTTGTATGATTTTAAACATAGTAGTTTTACATGGTCCGACAAAATGCCTGAAAGTTTCATTGAGACCGGGCAACTGGAACTGGTACCTGCCATACAAAATGAAGAAGAGGAAGAGAAGCAAGATTCACGTCGTTGTATAGAAAACTATTTTGACAAAAATGGGCATGGTTACGCCCACTTTTATGCAGAAATCATTAATTTGCATTTCTCCGCAAAAACAATGAAAATTGGTATATAGGCTAATATGATGAAGAGAAAATATATTCAGTCAAAAAAAATGGGCGCGGCACAAGAAAGTGCGTGAAAAGTAAATAAGCTTCAGCCTTGCTGAAGATAGCGTCCTTACTGGTTTTATCTTCTTTATCGATGAAGTTTTTTTTTCTCAATCAGTTATTTTGTATTTTTATACCCTGCACATACAGTGTGACAGGGTATATTAAGTTTGTTTGAACGAAATGTAGGTAACGCACAGAAGGAGGGAGGGGGACCCCATAAATTATATATATTCTTGATCAGGATGACAAGAGAAATCGATTGAGCCCTGTCTGTCTGTCCGTCCGTCTGTATTCACCAATGGTTCTCGGAAACTGTAAAAGCTAGAGACTTGAAATTTGGAGGGTAGACTCGTGATGCTTGGCACTACATCAAGTTTGAATGGTTTTTGTGCCACGCTCACTCCTTCCCACCCAACCAGCACCACCCACTTTTTTAAAACGATATAACTCGAACACCCGAAGAGATAGAATCATGAAAGTTGGTATGTACAGTCAGCATGAAGAGCATACCACAATTTTCCCCCCTCCCCTTAATTTCCCCTCCCCCAGTTGATTTCTTAAAAAGCAATATCTCCAAAACTAATAAAGGTATGAACATGACATTTTGTATACAAGCTCAGTAAATATATATCTTTAAAACTGCATACCACAAAACTCCCCTCTGTTCGAAAGTTACCCCTCAATGACCAACAAACTCAAATTTTTAGTAAATTCCCCTTTTTTTGACCAATTTACTTAATATTTTGAACACTATTCGATCGGGCGATGTCAAATCAACATTTTTTCTGTGTGTGCAGTGTATTATATTGTCGAGTATACTCGACTATAGCGTCCTTACTAATTTATATTATTATACTCTTGCAATAGTATATTAACTTTGTCGTGAAGTTTGCAACGCAGAGAAGGAGACATCTCCGACTATATAAAGTGTGTGTCAATGCGAACTCCTCCCAGAGTTTTGAAGTTAGCAAAAAAATTTTAACGCAGAAAATTTTCTTTTCCTTGCAGGCAGTTTATATGTAGAAACCAACCTGATCGGAATACTATAGCATATAGCTGCCATAGGAACGATCGGTTAAAAATGAGGTTTTTGCTCAATAAACTCTATGATTTTAAAGCTATCGCCTCGATTTTTTGCACAAGAACATCTTGGACTTAAATAAAGGCAAACTGCAAAATTGCTGAAGATCGGATAAATATAGCATATACCACCCATAAGAACAATCAGTCAAAAATTCGGTTTTTGTTAGAAAAATTGTTTTTTTTCCAAACTATAAACAGATGAAACCTTGCAGTTACGCGTTTTTAAGAATCCTTGATCATATTTCAAAGTTTCATAAGAATCGGACATAAGGGCGTGGCACCGCCCACATAGAGAAAAACTTAAAAATGTGATTTATCTATAAGCAGACGAGATAGAAAATCGTAAATTGAAGTGTGGAATGATTGCATTGTATTCTTTAAAAAAATTAGAAAATGGGCGGGGTTACGCCCCTTTATCTTTAGAAACTTATAAGATTCTTATTGGAAAAACTATAAGACGGGTTTTCCAAATGCTTGCAAGAGCATATAAGTTCAGCAACGCTGAAAATAGCTCACTTACTGATTTTTTTTATACATTGTTAATGATATATATTAGGGTGTCCCTTATTTTTCAAGGTTCTTATTTTTTAACGCATATGGGCTTATTTTGTTCAGTCTACTCTAAAACACTCCCATTATTTTTTTTGGAGCACAGGAACCCGTGCCGACTTGCGTTCAAAACATGCAAGTTATACCTGCGCCTTTAATGTAACATTGGAATACTTTCTCAAGCAAGTTACATCGGCACCCATGTGTAACATACGAGTACTTCATTTTGTTATCATTTCGTTTCGAATTTGTTGGACAAACAATACGCACAATGTCTGTGGAACTTAAAGCAATACAAAAACAATATTTTTGATTGGTGAGATAAATCACCAAATAACGGGTGTTAAACTACCATCTATCCGCCAAGTTCTCGCAGTTTCATTTTTTAATATCCGCGAAGTGAAATTAAATGAGTTAAAGCTCAAATCAAATTGTAAAAAATAACCCATGAAAAGGAAGTATCCTGATAAGTACTATGTTCATGGATGAACATGGAACAGCGAGTTTAGTAGATAAGTAATCTTATATTTAGAAATAAGAAACAAATAAACGCGTTATGATCGACAGCTGCAACCGTTTGACAAGATCAACGGGTCGAAGGTCGCAGATAGTGATTCATGCGACCTACGCAGCAGGCGGCAGATAAGACGAACGGGTGTAAGCAGCGGTTGTTTGTGCGGCCGCTACAGCAGGTCACAAGGGTTAGTTTACACAGCCGTTCGACAAACGCAGTGTTAGCATTAGATAACTAAAACTAAGTAAATCTAAAATTAGAAGTTAAGATTAAACTCCCTGCTGCGCTGTAACTCAGCGCAGAAATTGCTTTAAATAAAGATGCGTCCGATCACGGACGAGGAGTACAACTCAAAAACTTGAGCGTGCTCAACATAGTGTATATTGTTAAAGAGAATAATATACATTTTTGGTCCTTCGAGCCGGATTCGTGATCGTAAATTGTTTAAAGTTCAGTTTAGGACGATCAACGAACAAATTGTTTAAAGTGCAGAAAGTGCAAAAGTAAAAATTTTTTTTTCCCGAAAAAGTCGTTTGTGAGACTAAAAAGGAAAATAAAAGAAAATAAAAAAATCCGAAAAAGTCGTTTGTGAGACTAAAAAGGAAAATAAAATAAAAAATAAAATAAAAATCCGAAAAAGTCGTTTGTGAGACTAGAACGGAAAAGAAAAAAAAAAAAAAAGGGAAGCAAAAACATTGGATTTTGTGTTCTGCTAAAAATCACGACGAGAAGTGCAAAAGGACATTTTCTCGTTTGTTGGATACATTGCAGTTGAACGAATCCAGGTTGTGAGTCGAGGCACAACACGGTCAACAAGGCGACCAAAACAAAAATACCTCCAACGGTTCAACTGCATAGTTCCAGGTTGAAAAGCGTTATCTGTGGCTTTAAACAACAGATAAACAGTGGTTCTGTATAAAAAAGAGTACAGAATTGCAAATCAAACATTGAGTTTACATGGAGATGAGTGCGAATCCAGCGAATATGTTGTCATCAAAAGACATGGACGAACAATATCAGTTGGAGAAGGCATTGAGATTGACAATGCGAGTAGAGCAACAAATCACGGAAATCCGCGAACACATGGCACATGGTGTTAGTGCAGAAGTTGTTCGGTGCAAAGCTGAATTGAGCATGCTGCTGAAGGACACTGAGCAGATCCTTGACACGTTGGAAAGTACCTACGGCAACTACATACTCACCAGAGAAGTGGACAACGTATGCAACAAAGGCTACGATTTGGTTGACGAGATCAGGGAGAAGTATGAAGGTTTAGAAGCCGAGGTGTATAGACGGGATGGGTTTATCACATTAAGAAAACGAACATTCGAAGAAATAGTGAGAACTGAGAGGCTTGTGGCTCAGGCTAGACGGAGTGTGGAGGCATCCAGGCAAAGAAGTCGTTTTTTTGAGAAGACATTATTGGAGTCTGGAGAAGTCTTCAATCATAGAAACAAAGTTCAGTTGCAAACTAAACAGCTGAACGAAGAAATAACCGACGAAGAATCTGGTTTTCAAGAGGATGCAAATAAGCATGATGTAAATCAACATGACGAGGGCGGAGTAAAAGCCAAATTAGAAGAAGTTGAGGCAGTGAATCTATCCACAGTTGAAACAGGCATTGCGGAAGTTGATGCGAAGGATGCTGTCGTCGAAAAAGAAGAAGCAAAAAGCATGGACGAGTTATTAAATACCGTTAAAATAAGAACGGAGTACGCTGACAATTGCCAGCATTTCCCCCTGGGAAGATCTCTTGAGGAAGATATATTGAAATCAGGAATGAAAAATGAAAAGCGAATCAATGACAACTACAGTCCACCAAAACAAATCGAGGAAAACGAATCCATCTTCAATCAGATGGACAGATGCGAAACATTGAGGTATAAACTTTGGAGGAAATGGCGTGAAAAACCTCAAGCCAAGGGCGTAATACTGACCAGTCTTCAGAAATTTGAGGCCGAAAAAAGGATCAGCGACCTACCAGATCCAATTGTGGCTATCATCAAGAATACTTTAGAGGACAGAATAGCCCGGATCAATATCACCCAGCTAAATTACGACCACTACTTCAAGCAACTGGAAGACAAGCTAGCTGGTCTGCGCAACGAAAAGCTGCCATTGAAGAAGTTGCAGTTGCACCACTACAGCGGCTACCTGTCTCCGACACTTTGCATGATAACGATCGTGGTACTTCTGATCATATGTGCATACCGACAATGCAAGTCTCGAGAAATGATTCGAGTCAACCTGACTGACCGCCCGCAGAATGTTCATGGATGAACATGGAACAGCGAGTTTAGTAGATAAGTAATCTTATATTTAGAAATAAGAAACAAATAAACGCGTTATGATCGACAGCTGCAACCGTTTAACAAGATCAACGGGTCGAAGGTCGCAGATAGTGATTCATGCGACCTACGCAGCAGGCGGCAGATAAGACGAACGGGTGTAAGCAGCGGTTGTTTGTGCGGCCGCTACAGCAGGTCACAAGGGTTAGTTTACACAGCCGTTCGACAAACGCAGTGTTAGCATTAGATAACTAAAACTAAGTAAATCTAAAATTAGAAGTTAAGATTAAACTCCCTGCTGCGCTGTAACTCAGCGCAGAAATTGCTTTAAATAAAGATGCGTCCGATCACGGACGAGCAGTACAACTCAAAAACTTGAGCGTGCTCAACATAGTGTATATTGTTAAAGAGAATAATATACATACTATATAAAGTTTATCTTTTTGGTAATAATGCGCAATACTTAAATTTGTCTTTTCAATAATATTCAATTAAAATTTAATTATTTGCCGTCCTCCAGTTGTATTTAAAAAAACATCTAAAATCTTCTTTCATAAAACTTCAGAGCTCAGTCGGCACGGGTTAGAATTAACTTAGGAAGCTGAAATTTTGTATTTAGGTTAAGTTAAGGATACTGAACAGAAATAGCGGGTATGCGTTTTCAAAAATGCAAAAAAAAAAAAATCGACCAAATAAGGGACACCCTAATATATATTATTTTTATTATTTTTGTTTTTTAGTACATTAAATTCAAGTAGTTTTGATAAAAATGTTCATAAACTTCAATTTGTTTTACAGCCTTTTAAAGTCTGTATAAACATATCGACTTAACTGCATACTTTAATGTACTCAACAAACAAATCGACATTCCCAGCTGAATTTGTTTCTTTTTTTCGGAATTTAAAATTGGTTATAAGTTCGACGTCTACTTACTTCCCTGCTATGCTGAAAATATCAAGAGCCGCATCAGCGAAGCTCATATGTGTGACAAGCACTATTTTAGAAGCGCAGCTAACTACGCTGGAAACATCATCTCCGACTGCCACAAGTATGAACGTGACAGGATTATAATCACATTTGTTATGATTTAAATGAAAACTTATGCCTTGCTGCTGGCAGTGACAGCATCCGAAGAAGAGATGAAGCAGCAATCCTTTGGAAGCAATTACGTTGAAAGTTTTTGAGAACGCATAAATTTCAAAAGTCGTTGGCAAGTGTCATAAGTACTTTCCGTTAGGCATTAATGACATATGCGTAATACTTTACTTTTTGGAATGTCACCTCAATTCAACGTAATTTTATTGACTGGATAAGTAAGCGTTCAACGCAACGTTCGGTTTTGGTGGCGTATGCGTTCTCATATTATTATTTGTGCCTTAGGTGTTTATTTGGCAGTTCCCACTTTTAAGTCATTAAATTCTATGAACAGAGATCAAATTTTAGTTTCAGTGTGTTTCAAACAACACAAGTAACACTCTGCAGAAGGGGAAAGACACCCCATGAAGTGTATGTGGGAATGATGGAGACGACCAATGAAATTGGTTTATCTTTGTCCGTCTGTTCGTCTGTCTGTCTGTTCTTTCATCTGTCTGTCTGTTCTTTCATCTGTCTGTCTGTTCTTTACCAGTGATTCTCTGAAACCCGAAGAGCTAGATTCCTTTAATTCAAAATGAAGTTAAAACCAGTAAGGATTGGAGTCGACAGTACACGATTCCGACATACCATGTACCTTAAATTTGTACCAACTGTTTGAAGGCATTACCCCGCTTACTTTTTAATCGAAACAGATTTAATTTTCATTCAATTTCATGTATACCAACTCTTACACCAATTCGTTCAAGAGATATAATGGCATTCTACCATGGCTATATGTGGGCGTGGTCACGCCCATTTCACAATTGAATCTTGTTATACTCCATTCCAATATCATATATGCAAAGTTTCATTCTTGTAGGTTTTATGGTTCTTGAGATATAAGCTTTGCAAATTATTACTACCTATGGGCGTGGTCACGCCCAGTTTTTTGTTTTTTCTTCTTGGGGTTTGAGTCAGCTATATACACTCCAAATTTGGTTTCCTATCTCAAAAGACAACCGAGATAAATCGACTTTTGTAAGTTTTTTCCCGAGGTTGCTCAAGTCATTTGCCCCTCACCCGTAAACTAAGTCAAAAAAGGGGGAGAAAAAATAAACTTGATCTGCTGAATGAATAACAGAATCGAACTGCGAAGAGCTTTTGGTCCTATCTTTTAGAGTTTCCGAGATCGACGCGTTCATACAGACGGATGGACAGACGGACATGGCTAAATCGACTTCTCTTTCGATAGTGATCAAGAATATATATACTTTGTATAGTCGGAAATGTCTCCTTTAAGGTGTTACATACATTGTCGATGCGCACAAAACTAATATACCCTTGCACCATAAGGTACAGGGTATAACCAGTAAGGATTGGAGTCGACAGTACTCGACTTCGACATACTCTGTAAATTCTATTAATAACGGATATATTAGGGAGTTGCCCCACCTACTTTTCAATCGAAACCGATCTCATTTCCATTTAATATTATACATATCAATTTTCACTCTTGTAGACCAATTTGTTCCAAAGGTTTAAGGTTTTCCTATTTTGGCAATATGTGGGCGTGGCCTCGCCCATATTATGATTGAATCTTGTTACACTATATCCCAATATCATACACACCAAATTACATTCATGTAAGTTATATGGTTCAGGAGATATAAGCATTTTAAAATTGTACTAGATTTTACCCGAGGTAGTTTCAGTTATTTGCCACTAAACTAAGTCAAAAAGGGGGAAAACAAAATAAACTTGATCTGCGCAATGAATCACAGAATCCAACTGCAAAAACATTTTGGTTCTCTCTATTAGAGTTTCCGAGATCGACGCGTTCATACAGACAGACTGACGGACGGATAGACGGACATGGCTAAATCGACTTCTCTTTCGATGCTGATCAAGAATGTATCTCCTTTAAGGTGTTACAACGACGCACAGAGGGGCCTCAGATACATTCAGCTTGCAAAAATCAAAAATTTCATTAACGCTTTGGATAAAACAAATATATGTGTCTGATAGAGAATTTTCCAGAGATTAAGGAAATATTAACCTTGAAGAAATCGGATTTATAGTTTGGGAGATATACGCACTCAAAGTTGACCTTTTTTTCAACTTTCAATAAAATGCTCAATTTTTTTAAAATTCGGCACCTTTGAGTTGGAATAGCAACGCAATTATAACAGGAATCATTATCGAATTGATTTATATTTTTAGGTAGCCATATTATAGTGTTATATTATAAATATCAAGTCATTTGCATGTGTAGTTTTCGAGATGGAGCTGTTTTTCGAACTATCTATTTTTAAGGTGTTTTTTAACTTTGGTGGACAAAAAAAAAAAATGCTAAAATATGCTACCCGCCAAATTTTGACTATCTCTTTATTACATATTCCTTTACCTATCTGTAAAATATTATGTTCCCCTCGCTTCCCTTTTGGCCGTTATAACGCAAAAACGATCGCAACCTCGCACAAAAATCAGCGAAAAAGACGCTGCTGCAGGTATAAGAAGAAGAATGCATAGTAGGTAGATTCGCTGTGACAGCTTTAAAATGTTAATAAAGTGAACAAATGTTGTCATAGGAAGCAACCTGTTGTATTTTGCAATGCTGCTGGTGGGTAAAATTGATCGTAGACGGTGTAACGGGGGGTAAAATGTCTAAATTTCATACATTTTGTATGACAGGTGCCAGTTCCAATGGTTCGATCTCAATGATTCTTATAGGCAATTGGTCTGAGTACGTAGGAAGACTACATTTTAAATTTCAGCTCTCTATGTTGAAAATCAAAAAAGTTTTCCATACAACGACTTAAATCTGCTTCTCTTCCTCTTCTTCATTTTGTATGGCAGGTACCAGTTCCAGTTGCCCGATCTCAATGAAACT
The DNA here is from genome assembly GCA_034638295.1 of Phortica okadai. Classification (NCBI taxonomy): domain Eukaryota; kingdom Metazoa; phylum Arthropoda; class Insecta; order Diptera; family Drosophilidae; genus Phortica; species Phortica okadai. The sequence goes on from JAWUZV010000030.1 coordinate 32,250, forward strand.
TTCAGGCATTGTGTCAGACTATGTAAAACTTCTAGGTGTGAAATTTCAGTCGTCCATCTTCAAAAACAAAAAAGTTTTCTATACAACGAATCAAGTTTTGTTCATTTTTCTTCTTCTTTTCGTAAGGGGGCTACCAGTTCTAATAGCCCGATCATGCCGATTCCGACATATGAGTTGATCGCACAGAAAAGAAGACTCTGTGCAAAATTTCAGGTCGATAACTTCAAAATTGTGGGAGATATTGTATAAATACTGATAGACGTACATACGGACGGACGAAAATGGCTATATCAACTCGTCTTGTCGTACTGATCAAGAATATATATACTGTGTATAGTCGCAAATTTCTAAGTTTATAAATAATGGAAAACTAGCCATTTTCTGACGCTAAAGCTGCACCGGAAACAAATTCTGACTTTGACAACCTACTATGCCGCTCCTAGATATCGTAGCGTATTGAACGATGGCTTCTTTTAAAGCTTAAGGAATTCCCTTTCAAACAAAACTTATTTCATGCAATTATCTTCATTCGTTCAGAAGATATGATTTTTGCAATGGAAAAACTCAGAAGGCCCCACTGTGCGACGTGAATTTTGCTTTTTCCCCCTTTTTCATTTTGTATTGCAGCTACCAGTTCCAAATGTCCAATCTCAATAAATATATATATGTGAATGTATTTTATTTTATATGATTGTTTATTTTTTGAGCCTAAAACTGTACTTAAGAAAATTAGTTATTGACCTTTCCGCCTTGTTTGATCAAAAAATAGACTAAACATGGTGCTCATTATACAGAGGGCATTTCCCTCAAACTTAAAAATTTCCATACAATTACACCCAGAAACACGAAAAACACTTAAAATATGTTTTGAGCCTTTTGCTAACCAATAAACCTCCACTTAACCACAATTACAGCGTTTGGCACCTCTTGCCCCTATGGTGTTTGTATTTTTATGTTTGCTCTTGTTTTGTTGTGGCACGAAATCATGTGCAATGGAATCAGTCTTAATTTACACTTTGCACCTGCGGCGCTTTTGCTTCAAAGTAAAGTTAAAACAAAAACTACAACGACAACGACAAAACAAAAAAAAAAAAAAAGACACGAGAAAAATTAAAATAAAACAAAGTGTTGATGCTTGACCATTCCACTCATTAATCAAAAACAGAATTGAGTGTGTTTTCTCTCTCTTTCTGACAGTTTGAAAATGTTGACAGTTTTTTACAAGCTCTGGTTCTTAGGGAGGAAAACTATTTTGAACAAAAAATGGGCATGGCTACGCCCACTTTTGGCCCAAATCAATAATTTGCATATCTCCGAAACCCAATGAGCAAAAACAATTGGTATATAGGCTAATAATATGAAGAGAAAATATATTTAGTCAAAAAAATGGGCGTGGCACAAGAAAGTGCGTGAAGGGTATATACGCTTCAGCCTTGCTGAAGGAAGCGTCCTTACTGGTTATTCTCTCCGATAATACAAAGTATATCTATTCTTGATCAGCACGGCGAGGTGTTTTGATATAGTCATGTCCGTCTGCCTGTCAGTTTCAATACCAGCTGTTTGCTAAATTTTACTTGATATCGATAAAATCTTAAACGCAGAAAATGTTCTTTTCCTTGCAGGCAGTTTGTATGTAAAATTCGGTTAGATCGGATTACTCTAGCATATATCTTCCATAGAAACAATCAGTCAAAAATAAAGTTTTTGTTCGAAAACCAATTTAGATCTTAATCAAAATAGATGAAACTTACTTACGTCCTTTAATAATTCCTGACTATATTCCAAAGTTTTTCTTAGAATCAGATATAAGAAAAATCTTAAAAATTAGACATCGATGTAAGCAGACAGGAGAAATGACTGTGAAGTGGTGTGCAGTTTGATTGTGTTGCTTTCTGAAGACAACATTTTCTTCAAAAATTGATGTGTTTCTTATTAGAAAAAACATAAAAATGGGTTTTCGATTAGAATTATTGAGAATATGTTGCAAAGAAGTTGTAGAGTATAAAAGTTCCGGCAATGCCGAAAATAGCTCTATTTGTCTGGTTTATACTCCGGCAAGAGTATACTTACTTTATCATGAAGTAGGCAACGTTGAAAAGGAGACTATATAAAGTACATATTTACTTGATCAGTACGAGATAAGTTGATATGCCCGTCTCTCTGTCTGTCTGTTTCAAAGAAAAATCGCTCAATATGATAGTTATCGATAAACTTTGAACACAGAAAGTGTTCTTAAACTTGCAGGCTTTGCGTGTGTTGAAATACTATCCCTATAGCCTAAAGCTGCCTTAGGAATGGTTGGTCAGAAATGAGATTTTTAATTAAAAAGAGTCAGGAATTATTAATATTCAAAATTTGTTTATTAAACAGATAATAATTAATATAGTTGAATGTGTATCTTTTTCTTAAAAGACTAAATGTCCAAATTAAAAAAACCAACATTTTAAATGTATGTTTATTCAGGTTAAAGTGACGAATTGAAATTTAATTTTTCCTTAGCTGATCCATGACTGGGACGTTACCTTACTTGTATAAATATAACTAACAAGAACGAAATTTCAACTTAACGCAATTGTGATAGTGTTACAAGGTTTAATCCTGGGTTACATGCAACCTTTCCACATACTATGAGGGCGAAGCAAAACGCGTCAGCCAGTATTATATAAACTTAAACCAAATGCTGGATCACTTTCATGGAGCGACCGATTCCATTACCATTTTCGTTGTTTGCAACACTTTTCTAAGCATTTAAAGAGCACATAAATAAAATTATATTTGCCTTTTCTCCTCCTTTTTATTTGCCATTGTCCTTCCGCTTTTCTCGCCAATAATATTTATATTTAAGTGAACACGAAATTGAAACAAACTGATTTTTATAATAACTCCTCTACAATTGTAAAACTCGTTTATGATGTTTTGTTGTTGTTTGTTATTTTAAATTTTGCACATATGTATGAACATGTAATGTAATGCTAACGAGTACAAGAATAACAACAACAATAATAATGATGCCTCTGCTGCTTGTTGCTGATAATACAAAACCGACTCAACTCGACAGTCGTCGACACTCATACAATCCATCAGTCAGTCAGGCAGTCAGTCTGTGTGTGTCTGCATGGCCCCTATTTGATATTACGACTGTTGATGGTGTTGGTTTTGGTTTTTCATTGTATTAACTTTACTTTTATTTCAACGTTTCAATTGTTGTTGTTACGTTTGTTATTTTGTTAACATTTTTCTGTGTCTGAGTGTGGGAATGTGTATGTTGACTGCTCATTGTACCCGTCGACTCGTATTTATTATTGCCTTGCATGTTGTTGCCATTAAGTTTGCATTGTGGCATTGCCTTTGCTTACATGTATATATTTATGTGGTTCTATGAGAATGGCGTGGTCCTTATTCGATTCATTCATTCATTCAGTCATTTGTTCATGTCGACTTTTTGAAATTTTGGTTAAATACAAAATGTGAAAATGTTTCAATAGTGTAGTGGAATAGGTTTATGCCCTACGTAAAGCATGAGTTGACAGCAACAAAGTTACTAGAAAAGATTTTGCTAATTGTTAACTATTTTATTTCTTCGTAGGCGAACAGTTTTGTCGTCATTGCAGTGTTCTTCTTTTTAATTCAAATCACACAATATTCATTTCTTGAGTTTATCTAAACAAGTCCATCTTTAAACAAATCTAACATGTGAACAATATGACTCTGTCAATGTCTTCGGGACATTGTGCTGTCAGAGACATCACTGATAGTTGAGACTAAACATTTTGATTTCTAATTTCCAGTAACAGACATACACAATCATTAACAAGCAATCATTTTCATGGCGAATTCCTTTCTATTCCTTTTGTCCTTTTGACTATTCTGACTGTTTTAGTTGACATTTGCATGAGTTGTCTTGACATTTGTCTTGGCACTTGGCTTGGTTTCGACATCACCGTTGACGCCAGAGTCATCTTGTTTGTTATCAGTATGCAAAATGTCAAAGTCATATACACTGTTAGAACTGTTTGCTTTATATATTGTAATGTCGAAGCTTGTGACATTGTTTCTGGCTTATTGAACATATCATTTTCTAAACAACTTAACCGAATTCATATGATATGAGCTGAGTTAAAATACGTTAAGTTAAGTTGTGTCGAAGTATTGTATTTGCAGACACCAAAACTCAAATACTCGAAGGCACATGTCAAGTCAACGTTCTAATACGCACTCTCTACCCTTTTATTAACCGAAAATCTCCACTATCTATCGAAAATAAACTTATCATATTTAAATCAATTTTGTGTCCAGTTATGTTGTATGGATCTGTAGTATGGGGCAATTGTGCTATTACCCACATAAATAAGCTACAGATAGCCCAAAATAAAGTTCTAAAAATGATTTTAAATCTACCCTTCTACTATTCAACTGCGTGCCTACACGACAACGCCTCAGTATCTACTTTTATTCGTAGGATTGAAAAGTTAAATAATCAATTCAATCGCATGATTTGCCAAATCATCTGATAACAGTGCAACTATTTATTCGACATACATTTCGTCATTTAAGTTAACTTAGTCGCTGTCCCTAGTTGTAAGTTTTTATCTATTAACTAACATTTAAGGTTTTTCCCATTTTCCTTAGTTTACTCTATCTTTATTAATTAAATCGTTACTCATAAGTATCTAATTCTCAGTAGCTAAGTTTTCTCTCCTAACTAAACTCTGTATTTATATATGAAATTCCTTTATACAAGCATTGTAAATATTTTAGGGTAATTAATGAAATGAAAATATCATATTAATTTTTTGTTTTTTTATCACACACATTTTTATATCCTTTACTATGTATCAGGGTATATTATGTTTATTTGATTCGAAATATATGTAACACATAGAAGGAAGGGAATAGAACACTATGAAGTATAGATATTCTTGATAAGGACGACGTGACAAATTGATATAGCCATGTTCATCTGTCTGTCTTCACCGATGATTCTCGGAAACTATAAGAGATAGAGACTTGAAATTTGGAAGACAGACTCCTCTTCATTTCCCATAAAAAAGTTGTTTTCTTAAAACTGCTATATCTCCTACTCTATAAAAGGTACGATGCTGATGTATGCAAATTCAGTAAACATAGCTCTTCAAAACTGCATACCACAAAATACCGCTTTGTATCCCCGCAAAGACCAACAAACGCAAATTTTGTAAAAATTACGCTTTCTTGCTGTCGGCGAAAGTTTGGCATGTTAGGTTAATTAACATTGAACATAAGTATGTTTGGTTTTTAATTTTTGCCAGGCTGCTTTCAGGCGAATAAACTGTTTAATTTTCGTTTTTAAATTTAAATGGAAATTTTTTTTTCGGATTTAGGTTGTACAGAGTTTTATTTTATCGAGTACACTCGACTATACCGTCCTTACTTGTTTACAGGCACAAAATTGCTTACACATCCACAATTGTTGGGGATTTTGTGCTGCTTGTTCGTTGAAAACGAGTTATTTTTGGTTTTCCTTGGTCAGTTGTTGTCAAGTTCTTCGCATATTAAATAAATTAGAATGAATTTTGCTCACTTAAAGGCTAACCAAGTTGTTAATATGCACAATCATTTACTGTTCTAATGCTGATTGCACTGTGTTTTGTTGTTGTTAGTTCGGTTTCAAAGAATTTGTTAATGTTGAAAGGCTTTTGGTATTGTTGCTTTGTTACTTGGATCTTGGTATTGGCCAATATTTGCACAAATGCTATTATGTTTTGAATACAGTTCAAATGTAACAACAAACATGCACCTTTCTGGGAATTTTCGTTTGAAATAATACATTGAAAATACATTTAAATTAATTGAAAATAACCGCATTTAGTTTTGAGTTCACAGGCTATTATTTAATCCACTTGTTATGCGAGCCAATAATAATAATTGCATTTTCATGCTGTGAACATTTTCGATATTTGCAAACGCTCAGCAATTAAATTGTGCTGTGAACAGACAACATTTTAATGCGAATTTTAATTGTGATTATTTCTCATAGTTAAATGGAGAATCTTGTCAGCTTTTATCAGTAAACAACATCAAAGTTAGCTGGTTAATTAAGACTTTATAATGAATTGAATGGTTATAAACTGAAATCGTTTTGGATTACATTTATAAAATGTAATTAAATATATATTCGAGCGAAGTTAATCACTATTAAAGTCAATAAAATGCCCGACGATGCAGTCTCTCTTGAATGTTGCATTTGCAAACTTTTCTTTGAAGTGTCAAAATTCGTAAGGCTGGTTTGGTTTATTGCATGTTCTTAAAATCATTGTCGCAAGTGTTCTTACATAATAAAAATCTCAGATGTGAAATTCGGGAAGACAATTTTTACAAAAAATATAAAGAAGTAAAAGGACATCACAGAAAAATAAAGCAAATGGAGCAAATTTCTGCTCCATTGTCGGAAAGCACAATTTCAGTGAATTAAATTAATTGGCATAGGAAACGACAAAAATGTTGATGGTGATCAGTGTGTGGCACAACGAGCAAGTCTCTCGACCATGGTCTCCTTTTAAAGTTCTTTGTTCGCTTTGAGCATTGCGATGAGAGCGCTTGCGGCAAGGCGTCTGTAATCAATTAAAAGCGAATTTCGAAGTTGAGATCTTAGCGATAGCGACATTGTGACTTTGGCAATTGCATTGGCCCAATTTCACTTTTAAATTGAGTTGAAATAAATGCTAAGCTACTGGCAGAATTTACTGCTTGCCAAGTTGAATCGTATAAGAAAAACTACTCATTGAAGTAGTGAAGTGGCTTAATAAGTTTGAGGGCGGGTGGCATATTAAGTAGAATTGAAAAGAGCAATTTTGGTTTGCGTTTTGAGACAAGCTGCTGCGGTTGCCATTGCTACAACTCCGATGGTGACTAACATTTATTTGAAAGTTATTAGCACATTTTTCTATTCTACATTGTCATCGTTAGCACGCCATTGCAAACTGGTCATGAGGCAGGCATGATGTTCCAGTGAGGAAATGAAGGTAGTCAAAAAGACACCCTGTGGAGCTGACTCGACTACAACGAACATCGGCAACGTCGCTACGCTCGCTTTAGTCGACACTTTTGTCGGCTTTTACACATTTGAAATAACATTGCAAATGTCTGGCGTTGGTCTCCGAGTTTCCGCTATTTTTGCCATTTCCTGTATTGCCAATACTAATGTGAGTGAGTAGAAAAGCATATATGTGGGTGTGTGAGTGGGTGTTTCGTGAATCATATGGCAACTGATGGTATTTGAAAACTGGGATTCTTGGCACCAATTCAACACTAAATTGATTTCGAACAATAGACCAAGTGAGCAACCAAGTGACTGTCGGCCAAAATACTTCTAACTGAGGCATACTGTTTCGGCAGCGTGGCGTGGCGTATAATTGAGTTGCTGTAGAGTGCTGTAGGGCCGGTGTATAGTCAGCTATCTTTGGCAATTTATCTCGCCATGATTTGGCCTATGCCACACTTGCGCTCTATATTGTGCTTTTGTTGAGTTGATTTTTGTATTTTTCTAGAGAACACAAAAAGAATAGACTAAAAATGTTCTATGTTGTTGAGTGCCTTGGTGAAAATTCGTCGCCGTTCGCTTTCAATTAAAGTCGAAAATAATTTCGGAGCTCAGAAAAATAAGAAACAAAATGGCAGAAACAAAGCGCAAATTTAATTTGATGTCTTTAAATTGGTACAATAACAACAATTAAAAAACAAAACCGACTATAGAAGACTTGTGGGCGTTTGGCCAAACTTAATTTTGCAATAGAATGTATTGAGCATGATTGTATGCAAAATTTATAATCAAATATGCGCGCGTTCATAATTTTTCCGGCGTTTACACACACATATGTATATGTTTGTATGTATTCAACTTCAGACTCACAAGTACAATAAAACAGCAATGATGGTCGACTGCCATTATTTTATCATCGTTCGTCGCTTGAATCGAGTCGACATAATCAATGGTTGTGACTTCCTTTAATGGGTTTCCGGTGATTCAGCACATTCTACTGTTTCATTATTTTATTTGTTGGTTTATTGAATGGTTCGATGGTTTGTTAACTTTTTGTTCTGCGGCTCCTATCCTTTCTGTCTGAACTAGACGACAATCGATTGTGCATGCACATTATTCGCCATTTCGACTAACTTCCTGCTCGCTACGGCTTTGATTATCATTATTCTGCTTGCTCACTATTCATTCGCTCACTTGCTCAATGGGTGCTGCTGGCGTGGCACTTGTTGGACGGTTGAGGTTTTTCAATTTTCGAATTACTGTCATGTTTACTGAAAAGGCGTGTATTTTTTAGTGTGCTCCACCAGTTTTAAAAGAATGTATGATTTCGTAGTTTTTTTACTTTTGCAAGAATGTATTAACTTTGCCATTAAGTTTGCAACGCAGAGATTGAATTGCGTTCAACTATATAAAGTTCATATATTATTGATCAGCACAACTATACGAGTTGATAAAGCCATGTACAGCTGTTTGTTTCAGTATATCTGAAAAAGTTCAATGCAGAAATTTGTTGCATGCGTCTAGGCATTGTATATCTCCGAAATTTTTTTGATCGAGTCACTAAAGCATATATTTGAACATAGGTTTTTTAGTTTTGTTCTTAAAAATTTCGTACAAATATAAAAAAATAGGCCCCTTAATTTTTAAAAACTTTTATGAATCTTATTGGAAAAACTACAAGAACGATTTTCCAATTAGAATAATTGGGAAAATCCTTACAAGAGTATGTGAGTGTCGGCAAGGCCGAAATTAGTTCTCTTTCTGGTTTTGTAGTGTAGAAGTTTGAAAAAGCTAAATGTGAAACTTATGTGTTTATTGCCTATCAAAAATTTGTTCAACTGTGCTTGACATAGTTTTACTGGTTTGTTTAATATCATATTTGTCAAAGTGTAAGAAACAACATTGGCATTGGTCGGGTTTTTTAGCATCCAGTCCTTTTCTAACATTTTTTTGTTTATTTGCATGTGAAAGTATTTTCGTTTACTTTATGTTTAATAAGTCAACATGTATTCAACAGCAAATTAAAGTAAATAAAAAAATAAAGTAAAGTAAATAAAGTAAAATATAAGTTTCTGACACAAAAATGGCAAAGTTAAAAGGCTTATTATTATGCTGAGTGATGATTATTTTTTACTTTAAAAGGACCAAAATTTTGTTTGAAAATGGTTGGTGGTTTCCACATATAAACAAAATCGTTGCAAACATTAAATTATGCAAAGTATTTTTTTCATATCATCTCAGGTTAGCTTAATTTTCATGTTACCACTTGAGGTCTCCGCATATTGGCGCCAACTTAATGAATTTTGATTAAGGAAAAAAGGGATGCAGAACAACAAAAGCAACAACAAGGCAAACAATTGCAATGCATATTCATATTTTTGAAGTAAAACTTTTGAATTTTAGCAACTCAGTTCACGGAATTTGCTCGCTCTGTCTATATGTTCATCATGCCGACATTCGAGAGTTGCATGCACTTTTTCAGCCACTGTTACCTCTGAGCTGCTGCTGTCGCTGGAGAACTCTCGCTTGCACTTTCATTTCGTGAATGAAATGTTGTAAGTCTGTGTGTGTGTGTGTGTGTGTGTGTGTGTGTGTGTGAGTGTGTGCATGTATTTATGTATGTATGTATTTTTTAATCTGATAAACGAAAAACTCGTCGTCATTGTTGGTGTGTAACAACTTGCACACCTATAACGAATCACAGTGAACGTCTACCTTAAACAATCGCCTTCTGTTCCACTTCGTCGTCGGCACCGTCAACGTCATAGCTGTGCGGTATTCATTAGGGAATTTAATTTAAATGCATGTTTTCATTTATGTTGTTGCACGCTCATACTCATACTTTTACTCACAAAGAAACTGAGATTTACAACTGACCGGATGCTCAAAAGTACAGCGCTAGTGTATCCACTTGGCGTATAAACAATGTGCAAGCCACACTCTCTTCTCGCCGATTTTTTGTTCGCTTGTATTCACTAGCTATATGTATGTCTGTACGATGGAAAAATCAGTGTTTTTATTAATATTCATGGAAGTTAAAAGTTTTTGGATATTTATTTATCGTATAAATTGTTATCATGAGTGACATGTGCGCAAGTGTGTGAGAGTACACACTTTCCTCTAGAAATGAATTTAACCCGTATTGACTGTTGTAGCTTTCTTTTTGTTGTTCACGCGAAACTATTTTATAATTGCGTTAACATAAAATTTTTTTTCGTTTGTGTGTATGACTGTGTGTTCTAAAAAAGTTGTAACTAAAATTATTCATGCAGAGTAGAGTGTTGTAGTTGATTTGTAGTTCTTGTCAATGCTCTTTTTGATTCCTCAGCTCATTAAATAAATATTTAAATATTGTAGGATGTATGTTAATTTGAAAGAGTTGGGGTGAAAATTAGCATAAAAATACCAAAAAGAATCCGGTATAATTAGTTATAATTAGTTTCTTCATGCAGAAATTTCCGTCTTCATGCTAGATTTCGTTAGCAAATAATTTACAAAAACGGCTTTACTTCGAATGCTTAGTGAACTTAACTTTGTTAAAAACAAGTGCATAACCGGTTGAACACTTGGTATGTAAGAGAAGCAAAACAAAAATGAAAGTAAGAAACGAAAACATTTAATAATAAAAAGTAGCAAAACTTGTCTTGTCGTCCTGATCAAGAATATATATACTTTATATAGTCGGAAATGAATATTTCGATTTGTTACAAACTCCGTGACAAAGTTAATATACTATATACTATTTCACATACGTCACTATACTATTTCCATCAAGTCAGCAGTAAAGAAAAAATTTAACTGAATAAGAAATAATTTCACTAACGATGGCAAATAACGAAACTGAAGATGAATTCGAAGATGTCACTGCTGCTGAAGACGCCAAGTGATGATGGTGATGATGTTGCTACTCATGACTTTATGATGAGTAGAATGATAATGATGAGGACATCGAGATACATAAGGACATTCTTAAGTGTAAATATATCTTCCACGCAAAAAAAAAACTTCCATTTCATTTTCCAATGTAAATGCTGATGAAATCTTTTGAATTTTATTTCATGTACTCGTACAATAAGTGCATTCATTTGACGAAAAAGGCAAATTTCCGTGCTATAATCGCGTTTTTAGGAGTTGAATCTTATTTGCAAATGACTTTTCAAAGAGAACTTGGCGTCGCGCGGTGATAGAAGGAAACATGTTTGTATGGACTGACAATTATGGAATGATGGAAACATATATGTATGTGTAAGTGTGTTTGTGTGGGTGAGGCAATGAGCATTAAATGTTTTTCAACAAACACAACTGAACTTTGCTTAACTCTTTGCTAAGTGTTGGGCGTACAACCTAAACATGTTCGTAGCTTTTTCGTTGTATGCAGAAACAGACAGTCTGAAAATACAAGAAGATGAATCAACGTTGGAGAGCACAGATAACAATGAATTTGTTACACGAAACAATGCAATCAATCAAAATATCTGTAAAAAATGTCTAATACAAAGGCGAAAAAAATATAACGAAAAAGAACCGATAACAATGAACCCTATTCGCGACAAACAAAGAGAAGACCGAAAAAGCATTCAACAACAAAACGTGTATGTTCCACAAACTGATGGATGAGTTCACAATTTTTGTATAGAATATAAGGGCCAAGGACATTTTTTCCAACTGTCCGGCGCAAACACCCACAAATAGGATGACAGTGAAAAAATGGCACATTTTGGCATTGCTCCAAGCTCGATTTAATGAGTGCGTTTTGCCTTAGATGTTTTCTCATCACTTTAACAGCTGCCGTGAAATATTACCGCTTTAATGGCCATGTATTAATTTTTAAGGCAGTGGTAAAAAAAGTGTCATAAATACGGCCTTAGGTTTGTTCACTATAAAATATACATACAAACATACATATGTACATACATGTAAAATGTGATTATATTTATTGATTAATATAATGAAATAGGTAGATATTATAAGTTGGTTTGATTACAAAAATAGTTCTTTTCCGCTTAATATATAAATAGTTCTTCTCGGTTTTGATTGAAACCAGTTTAACCACGACTTTCAACTTGACGACGACTCTTCTTTTTCTCGACTGCTCTTTTTCACGACTTAACTGCGACTTCTTTTTGACTCAACTCCACTTCTTCGATCAGCTTCTAGACTTACTCTTCTTCTTCTACTCCAGCTGTTAGCGCCAGTGTGACCCTTTCACACCAGTCGTACTCTACTTTACATTCGGCCATCCTGATCATCTGAGTCTGACCCAGACGATAACAAGTCTTCATTTGATTCGACGTATTTCCACAGCTTCATAAAGTCGGCACTCGTAGACGTAATTGCTGGTCCTTCTCCTTCGGCTGCCTTTCTGACGTCATACCTGCTGTTCCGCTTAACTTTCACGACCTCGTACGGACCATAATAAGGGCTTGCTAATTTTTTTCCCGCGACGAATTGTGTGCGCTTGATGGCTACCAAGTCACCTTCTTTATACCCTAGGCTGCTTTTGCGTTTTCTATCGTAACTTGCTTTGTACACTTTTTGTGCATCGATAATGCGATTCTTGGCTTCTTCGCGCATATTCTGTCTTTCTTTGTCAAAATCTGTAATTATTTCTTCTTCCAACAAATTTATGATTTTATCGCTGGTTTTGTTCTGCATTTTAACTCCAAACATCAACTCGAACGGCGACCTCTTCGTGGAGCAATGAATGTGAGAGTTTATCGCTCTTTGAACTTGCGGTACGAATCTGTACCATTTCGACGAGTCGTCATCTGACAGCTTGCATATAATCGATAAGATTGATCTATTCACGCGTTCTATCTGACCGTTGCCTCTTGCAACACCGGTTGTTGTCCATATATGATCTATAGCGTTCGACTTGACGTATTCTTGAAACGATGTAGATGTAAACGCAGCTCCTCTATCGCTTACAATGCGGGTTGGGTGTCCAAAAACGTTTGACCATTCTTCCAGCTTTTTTATGACTTCGTCGCTTCCTGTAGTTTTTGTAGTGAACAGCCACACGAACTTTGAAAAGGCATCGACCATCGCAAATATGTACTTATATTGCTTGGCAGTACAATCCATAGGCCCCAAATGGTCTATGTGCAGCGTATGAAGCGGCTTGTCTCCTTTTTCAATGCAATATAGTTGACCCTCTTGTTTTCCCAACTTCTTGTTGTGGATAATACAGCTGATACATGCATTAATGACTTGCGTGACTTTACTTTCTACATGCGGGATCCAAAACTGTTGTTGTAAAGCGTGTACTGTTTTTTGCGCAGCATAATGCCCAACTCGATGCGTTTCGCTTATTATCTCGCGCTCCATCGACTTTGGGACAACTATCAAATCATTACCATTGACGTTTTTGTAAACAATGCTCCCTTTTAGTTTAAAATCTTCGTATGGGTGACTCTTGAGAATTTCCTTTATGGCTTCAATGTAGCTATCTTTCTGTTGGGCAATCTTAAGTCGTGCTGATATATCTGTTGTTACAAAAAGTACGTCCACAGGGTATCGGCTAAGGCAATCGACATGTTTCATTCTGTTTCCTGCTCGATGTTCAATTTCAAAGTCAAAATCTTGAAGATGCAAAATCCATTGCGCTACCTCACGTGGGACATCTTTCTTCTTCATAGTCTGCGAAAACGCTATGCAATCTGTTACCAACTTAAATTTCACTCCGAGCAAGTAATGTCGAAACTTTTCAACTGCGAGGTAAGCAGCTTTAACCTCTAAAATGTAGCTGTGGCGTTTGGCATCACTCGATGATGTCTTCTTGCTCCAAAAAAACACAGGATAATACTGACTATCGAACTTTTGGAGCAGTGTAGCGCCGAAACCTTCTTTTGAAGCATCTGTATGTAACTCAGTAGGTGCGTCTCTGCAATAAATTCGTAGCACTGGTTCTTGTGTTAACATCTTCTTTAAAATGTTCATCGCGTTCAGTTCTGTAGCTTCGAATTTAAAATCAACATCTTTTTTTAATAAATTTGTTAACGGGCGAGCGATATGTGCATATTCTTTAATAAACTTTCTGAAAAATCCTGTTAAGCCCAGAAACGACTGAACTGCTTTAATATTTTTTGGTGATGCAAACTGTCTTACTGCATTGGTTTTCTCTTGACCTGGCCAGATTTTTCCGTCTTCAATAGTGTGCCCTAAGAAATTAATTTTCTTTTCCAGGAAGTAACACTTTTTCCAATTGATGCGTAAATTGTACTTCTCAGCTTCTGTTAGAACCATCTTCAATTTCTGTATGCATTCGTCAGTTGTTTGTGCGTAAATTATAATATCGTCCATATAAAGCTGCATAACATCTTGCACTATCAACTTTTGAAACACGCAGTTAACAAAACGAATAAAGGCAGCTGGAGAGTTGCAGAATCCAAATGGTGCTTTGTTAAACTCATACAGTCCCTCTTTAGTTATAAACGCGGTGTATTTTCGGCTGGATTCTTCAATCGGCACGTGAAAGAAACTATTTTCCAAATCCATCACTACAAACACCTTTGCTGCTTGGAGTTTTTCCAACACATCTTCCATCATTGGCACTGGGAAGCAGTCTTTCAGCACCATTTTGTTAAGCTGTCTAAAATCAACACATATTCTGTAGGCGCCACTTTTCTTTTTAACTACAACCACTCTACTGGCAAAGTTCGATGTAGATTTGCGAACGACATTATCCTTAAGCCATTCGTCGACTTGATCTTTTACAGCTGCAAGTTCTACTGGGGGGTGGCGACTTGGTTGCTGATGAAATGGCTTAATTTGACCATCAGGAATGATTTTCAGCATTACCGGACTCTCTATGGCGGCTTTAGTCGGCTTATAACTCTTCATCAACGTTTCGATTACTGGTTTCCACTGCTGAGGTACGTGAATATCAGTTTTGTCTTCAATAATATTGTATATACTTAGCTGATTTATCTCAGGGCAACTTGTCTGCGTCGTCAACTTAGAAAATTTATACCCACTTTCATCTAATGTAAGGCAAAACTTTGAAGCGAAGTCAAATCCGAGCAATGCATCATGATGAATCTTGTCGTCAGCTACTACGATGAACTTTTGCTCCGTCTCCACATTGTCTACTCGAACAGTCCCAATGAAAGCGCCTATCGGGAACGTTTTCAAATTGCCTAGACCAGACAGCACAGAGTGACACTTTTGCAAATCATCTATCTTCAGCTTTTTATAGATTGCCTCTTTCATAATTGTCACATCTGAACCAGTGTCCACTAAACACGAAACTTCTTTATTATTCACGACGATCGTTTTAAATCGTGTTATATTTTTAACGATTTCTACTTTTGCAGCATTCTTTGGGCAGTGTTTTGATATGTGCCCGTTGCCATTGCATTTGAAACACTTTGTTTCAGACTTGCAATTTTCTCGTCGGTGATCAGCTGATCCACAATTAAAACAACGAATAATTTTTCCAC
>JAWUZV010000031.1:0-47786 GCA_034638295.1 Phortica okadai
AATTCAACTTGCATTATGAATAGTGAAAGGTCCGTCAGCGATCTGAATGAGTTAAACATTGGAATAAACGCCTCTAACCGAGAGATCTATGTACAAATGTATGTATAAATAAAGTCAAAATTGTTCTTTCAATTCAAATTTTTTATTATTTTGTTTACAGGCGGATACAATAAAAAACCTTAAGACCAATGGCGGATTCAGTGGTTTTAGTCTATAACATGGATGGTGTTCAAGGGAAAGCCGCCTTAAAAAATTAAAAAAAATTTTTGGTGTTATGATTGGTAGGTATTATTAAATTCATTTAAAATTTATGGGCTTCCATAAATAATTTTTAGAATCGATTGATCAATTAATTAAAAAATTAATTAAAGTCAATTTAATTAAAATTTAAATAAACTTTTCTTTAATCAACAAACATCTAACTGATATAACCTTTCTCATTTTTCTTATTCCTAGAAGCAAAGACTCCGAACAAAAACTCTTTTTACTGACCCTTACATGGGGTCCTATGTAAGTACTCTTTTTAGACACCCTAATATGGGGTACTATTTCACCAGTACCCGGGTAAACGAGGTGGTGGCGATTGACCCTATTTGCGGACATTTCATACAAAATTGGAAATGAGAAAACGCATAGCTTAGGGTTAGTAAAGTAAGTAGGGGTGGTCTCGTGGTAACCGCTTATTTCACCAGCTTCGAACTAGTGCCCAGTACTGCAGGGTAGGTATAGGTATAATAACTACCACGAAAAACGTTGATATCAAAATCTAAAACGCCAATTTTAAATTGTACCACATTTCTAAAATTGAGTGCTGACCACATCACAAGTTATGTGTTGTACTACTTGCATTGTACGCTAGTTGGCAGCACTGCAAAACTAATAGGGGAATTCACTGATATTGTCATCGATCGATCTAGTCGTAACTCGAACAAATAACATTCTATTGACTATCAAACAATAAGAAATTGCTATAAATTTAACTAAGGCGCAATGTAAAACACTTTTAAAATCAATGTAGATATGAGCCATTCTTAAGAAAAGTTGTCTTGACATTGTTTCGAGTACTTTTAGTGCTGTGTGCAATTCATTAAACTATCTTTTTTAAAACACAATAGAAAACTTTTTGTACGTACAAAGTCAAAATATTAACGAGAATAACTTCACTTGAGGTAAGATTTTTACTAGGTATTTATTTAATACAACGCAAAACAATGAGCAGCAGATCTAAGATAAGGGTCGGCACTATGCTTCTGGAAGTGCTAAACGTAAAGCAAAAGAAGAAAAGGAAAACAAGAACGAAGGTGTTCTTTCAAAACACGTAAGCTGGTCGAGTATTTTAATGTTCAGAATGATGTTGCTGAATGTACAGAAAGTAAATCAGAAAATACAGAAGTTGGATCTCATTCTACATATATAGTGGTACTACTAACGATTCTGATTAAGCTACATTTTCTATAAGTGATGCTGTAGTTGAAGAGTCAGCAATTCCTCTTAATTTAGGTATGTCACGTTCTAGCCAAAGAGAAGTTAAAACCACAGCCAGTCCTCTCGACCTACAGTCATCGTGTTCTACCCAAAACGTAGTCGATGGCATATTATTACTTGATTCTAATGTCACTACAGTTGCAAGTCAAAAACAAAACGAAAGTAAAATATACTCCAACGATATTGGTGAATGGCCGAGCAACTTTGATAGAGATTATTGGGTTGATACGCCCTTTATGAATCATTATATGGCTACATCCAAGCAATGCCATCCACTTTTAAAAGATATTGAGGCAAGAGCCAAAGATCTGACAAACTGTGAAGAACACAAGCAACATATGTACATCACGATGAATCAAGCGGAAATACAAAATACGACCATTTCAGCGGCTCTACTACACTCGACGACTTTGTTGAAAATCAAACACCTGGACAACGTTTCGAATTTGAGGTATTTATTGTCAATTCTCTACGTACTCTCTGCTTTAACTAAACGTATGGAAGCACATCATAAAATTAGTAGTGTTTTTGAAGAATTTCGACAGCAGAAATCTCTTACAACAGAAGAGCCCGACCCTCATTAAAATTAAAATTGTTAAAATTGACGCGTTACCGAGTTGGGCGTGAAGACCGCTACCGATTACAGATACCAAAAAATTTTTTGTTTCAATGTACGTTGAATAACCTATGTATGTAACACAAGCCACAACACATAAGACACTTTTGTGCTTAAGCTCACTGAACGCTAAATTCGTGCCAACAAAATCGCCGATAGGTCACTACTAGGAAATACAATCCCGGGAATATTTTTCAATCCCGGATTACGGGATTTATGAAAATCAACCCCGGGATACCGGGATAATCCCGGGATTGAAGTATGTGGCTTCTAATTAATAAAATGAAATAGGAAACGAAGTAGGCATTACGATATAAAAAGAAAAGAATTATTGTATATTGCATGCCTCGCAAACCACATTTTTGTTCGGCTTGAAAATTTTACGCGGATTCTTCTTTGGGTGCTCTTATTTTCAACCGAGTTGAAATGTCAGAATTGGCCTAAAAATATCAGTCCATTTAAGATTTCGGTTCCCACTCTATGTGTAGACTACTCATTGTGAACATCAAGCCTGCTTGGTATTTTATTGGCAATATAATGTAAGCAGTAGCTGAAAATGCTCGTTGCAGAAATTCATAACCGATAATTCCATTTGTACTTCAGGTGATTTTTGAGAAGCAGAATAACTATTCATTTTCAACAATTCCAAAAAGTCGAAATGGTGTAAATTCAACATTTTATCACTTTTGCCCTTCGGCTTAAGCAATTGAACCATTTTGGCAATCCGAAAAATCCCGGGATTAGCCAACTACAGTCCCGGGATTTTCGGGATCAAAAAACCACCGGGATCCTGGGATTGTATTCCCTAGTCACTAGCATTTTTCCACGATGTTTGATTTGCTCACAATAAGCACTCCACTGAACTCGTTTGGTTTTTACTGAACACGTATTTTTTTTCAGCACTCGTGTGTAAATAAAGCGCGAGTTACCCGTCGGGCCGAGGTAACGATAATTAGTCAAGTTTCCAGTTTAAACCAGTAAGGGCGGTATAGTCGAGTATACTCGACAATATAATACCCTGCACACATGGTAGGCGGAGCCATACCATCATACCTATTCATATAGTGCTCAAAATATCAAGAAAATCGGTCAAAAAATGTGGATTTTACGAAAAATTTAAGTTTTTAGGCCTCTGAGGGGTAGCCATCAAAGAGAGGGGAAATTTGTGTATGCAGTTTTTAAAATGTAATATCACTGAGCTTGTATACGAAATTTTGGGTTCATACCTTTGTTAGTTTTGGAGATATAGCTTTTTTTAGAAAATACTAGGGGAGGGGAAATTAAGGGGAGGGGATAAAATTGTGGTATGCAGTTTTGTAGAGTTACTCATATTGAGTCTACATACCGATTTCATGTTTCTATCTCTTTGGAAGTTCGAGTTATAGCGTTTTCAAAAAGTGAATGGTGCTGGATGGGCGGGAAGGAGTGGGCGTGGCACAAAACCATTCAAGCTTGATCTGCTGCCGAGCATCACGAGTCTACCCACCAAATTTCATGTTTTCGAGAACCATTGGTGAGGACGGAAGGTCTACTATTACTTTGCTTGAAGCTGGTATCAGAAGGGTCTCTGTAACTGGATTCGTTTCTGTGTATAGTTTTATGTTTGAAGTCGCTGTCTCTAGTTGCATTTTGTCCAAGTCAATTTTCGCTTTTGCCCTTGTTAGTATATACCCAACAGGCCACCGAAATTCGGATGAAAGTAAAAAAGGAGTAAATCCACGCCACCATTGCATTGAAGTTCTGCAATCGACGGGATTACTACTGTTTTGTCAATAGTGTGTTCGTTAAGAACTGTGCGGATCGTAATGTTACTCTCCAATTGTTTGTGATGATCTGGGTGGTCGAGGGATGGATTTACGAACGAATTCGTAGAACCAGTGTCAACTAAAAATTTTATCGGGTATTGTGCAATTGAATTAATATAGATGTAGGGTAGTGACGGACCATGCGTCTTCCTACTTAAGTACCCGTTTTGTCTTCCGAGGCTTCTTTTGGAAAATTTCCAGCCTCCTCTATATTGAACAATTGTTGTTTAACCGGTATTGGTTTGAGTTATTATACTGGTTAGGTACTTTGAAAGGGTTTAGTGGAGGGTTGGAACGATTGTTGTCATTATTATGTCGGTAGTTATTGTCTCGAGATTTTTGATTGTTATTATTTCGTTGTTGTCCGTTGTTTTGTTTTTGTGGGTATGGTCTAGGCCCTTGTCCTCTATCATTTGAACTTCGCTTTTAAAAATAAAAGCTCTGTTCAATTCGGCAGAACTCGTATGCTTCTTCAATGGTTTTTGGGTTTTTAACTCTGATTAGAGTATTAAGTGGATCGCGTAAGTTAACCAGGAAGGTGTTTCAGGGGCGATTTCGTCATATAGTTTTTTCTTTGCATCATTGGCCGGAAGTAGTTGGTTGTTGTTTCGAAGGATTGAAACTAATTCGGTACGTATTTTTGTAATACCGAAGAAAAGTTGCGCTATGGACATATTGCCCGAAAAAGTTTGCATTCCTCATTCCTCGAATGAGCATAATAATCTCCACCACCGTCGAAACACGGTTACTCTTTAATGAAAGCCAGATGTCAGTTGCGCCTAACGAAGTTGATAGGCCACTCAAAGCACTGACACCACTGACTGTTGTGGGTGTTGAACCCGAAGCGTGCCAGAATCCATAATTGTTCTGGGAGATGCTGGTTGGACGCTATTCTCTCTAATTTCTGGCAAACTACTACTACTTCTGAGTCCTGCACGAGCTTTTGCCTTGAAAGGGAACTTTGCCGCATTTAAATATGTCTGTTCGTCTTTAGCGTGAGTTTCGTTATTCTGTTTGTACGGGTAAGGTAAACGTCCCAGTAATGGATCATGTCCCAGTTATGAATCAGTACATCCAACAATAACAAGTTTCATATTCTTTCACAAACGGGATCTTTTTGACACATATGTGTCACTCTGAGTCATGGTGTCATTTTGTTATAATTTGTTTCACGGCGGTGTTTGATTTAAATTAATAGAAGAAAAAACACTTCGATAACTGTTTTTCATAAAGTTTTTCAGTGACTATCGTCTTCATACCGCCCTTTTTAATATTGAATCATTAAATATCAACTTAAATTGATAATCAAGCAATAATAACGTTACTTTGTCAACCTGATCCTTTACTAGGACAAGACGATTCATTACTGGGACAAGTGATCCATCACTAGGACAAAGAGTAATGAATTATTATTAATCGAAATTTGTTTATTAAACGGATAATAATTAATATAGTGGAATGTGTATCTTGTTCTCAAAAGACTAAATGTCCAAATAAAAAAACAAACATGGTGAATGTATGTTTTTTCAGGTTAAAGTGTCGAATTGAAATTAAATTTTTCCTTAGCTGATCCATGACTGGGACGTTTACCTTATGCGTTTTCGGTTGTTGTAATTTAGGTCTTTTACGAACTTTTTCTATATATGTGTGTGTACTTAAATTTATATAGCCGCTTCGCTTTTTGTTTGTATGTATGTGCGTATATATCTTAAGTTCATATAGTTTTCTTGGTAATTTGTTGTATGTGATTTTTGGCTTGATTTAATTTTTGTGAAAACGACGATGATTTTAATTTTAATTTGTTTTTTTTTTGAAGTGAAACTTCTTAAGCATGGGTGTGAATTGAAACTCGATGAAACGACATGAAATAGAGACAGACTATACATTTATATGATTAAGCCTGCGAGAGAATGAAACAGAATATAGAATGTTCTTCGGGAGACTCTGACTCTGCACATTTGAATTAATTCTTCTTCTTCGCATTTATGCATTCAAAAATGTACACATTCCAAATTGTGCATGGTTGGTACATACCTATGCATGTACATATTTTCATAAAATGTACTATTGTTACGAGCAGATTTATTAATGGACACATGTAAAATATTGAATTGTTTTAATGCGGATTAATGAGTAAACCATAAAGTTTATTTCTTGGTACATAATTATTTTATACTTAAAATAAGGCTGAATTTAAAAAATCTTCGAGAAAATTGTCAGAGATTTTGCAACGGTATGAAATATCTATAAAATATTTCCCAGATATCTAAATTTCCCTTTTGATTATTTTGAAATCATCGATCTGAAATGTTGCACAGATCCTCCAATTTTATTTCTATAAATCATTAATAAGAGGATAAAAAGCAAATTTACGTTGTTGTATGGAAAACTTTTTTGTTTCTTGATCAATTGACTTGAAACTTCACACTTATTGTCTTAGAGAGCCATAAAAAATATTTTCATAAAAAATTGAGCATGGCAACGCCCACTTATAGCAAAAATTTATAATTTGCATATCTCAGGTACGCAATGAGCTAAAATAATGAAAATTAGTGTATAGGACACTAAGATAAAGAGAAATTTTATCCAGAAAATGGGCGTGGCAAGGCTGATAATAGCGTCCTTACTGGTTTTTTGGTTCTTTTAAAGAAAGTTTCATTTCGAACACGTGTACTGTGTTCCACGCGATTTTTGTATACTTTTCACGTATGTGAAATAGTATATTAACTTTGTGCTGAAGTTTGCAACACACAGAAATATTCACTTGCGACTATATAAAGTATATATATTCTTTTTGATCAGGACGACAAGACGAGTTGATTTAGCCATGTCCGTCTGTCCGTCTGTCTGTATATATACAATCTCCTCCCACAGTTTTGAAGATATCGAGCTGAAATTTTGCACAGAGACTTCTTATTCGTGCAGTCAACTCATTTGTCGGATCCAGCCATATCGGACCACAGGAACTGGTAGCCCCCATACGAAAAGAACAAGAAAAGGGAACAAAACTTGAATCGTTGTATGGAAAACTTTTTTGTTTTGTACGATAGAGTGCTGAAATTTTAAACATAGTTGTTTTACATAGTCCGACTACATGCCTGAAAGTTTGATTGAGATTGGACATCTGGAACTGGTAGCTCCCATACAAAATGAAGAAGAGGAAGAGAAGCAATATTCACGTCGTTGTATGGACAACTTTTTTGTTTTTTAACCAATTGACTTGAAATTTTACAGTTATGTTCTTAGGGAGGAATGAAAACTATTATGACCAAAAGTGGGCATGGCTACGCCCACTTATAGCGAAAATTGACCCGTTGTATGGAAAACTTTTTTGTATTTTAGCCAATTGACTTGAAACTTTACAGTTATGTTCTTAGGGAGGAATGAAAACTATTTAGACCAAAAGTGGCATGGCTACGCCCACTTGTACCGAAACTTGAACCGTTGTATGGAAAACTTTTTGTTTTTTAACCAATTGACTTCAAACATTACAGTTATGTTCTTAGGGAGGAATGAAAACTATTTTGATAAAAAATGGGCATGGCTACGCCCACTTATCGCAAAACGTGAACCGTTGTATGGAAAACTTTTTTCGTTTTTAACCAACGTGAAAAGTATTATATGTTCAGCCTTGCTGAAGGTAGCGTCCTTCTGGTTTTTTATTTTTCTTGTGAGACTTTTTCTTTGCTTATATATGTATTATATGTGTAAGAGTTTGGAATGTATGTATGTAGCTGTGTCGCTATTTATTTATATATGTGTATGCTTTTGATTTGGTTTGATTTGTTTATTATTTTTGTGAGACTTTTTTTTTTTTATATATAAGTGAAGCGTTTGGAGTATGTATAGCTATGTTGCTATATATTTATATATGTGTATGCTTTTGATTTGGTTTGATTTTGTTTGGTTTGGTATTTGTATGAGACTTTTTTTTTTATATATATAAGTGTAAGCTTTTGGAATATGTATAGCTATGTCGCTATTTGCTTGTATGAGTGTATTTGATTTGTTTAAAATAAATTTTTTTTATTTAGAAGATTGTTACAACGTATGCAGTTTTGTTTTTGTGTGAGCCCATCGGCTAATTGTTTGATAATGTGTATGCCCACCGGCTAATTGTTTAATAATGTGTATGTCCACCGGCTAATTGTTTCTTTATGTTTTATAAAAAAGAAACTAGGGCTCCTTGTTTAGTGCTCTCTGACGATAGTAGCAACTAGAACTGGTAGCTGCCATACAAAATGAAGAAGAGGAAGAGAAATAAAGATTTAACGTAGTTGTATGGAAAACTTTTTTGTTTCTTAACCAATTGACATGAAACTTCACAGTTATGTTCTTGGGGAGGCATTAAAACTATTTTGGTTACGCCCACTTTACCAAAAATCAATTATTTGCATATATCCGGTACCCAATGAGCAAAAACAATGAAAATTTGTATATAGGCTAATTAGATGAAGAGAAAATATATTCAGTCAAAAAAATGGGCGTGGCACAGAAATAAGCGTGAAGAGTATTTAAGTTTCAGCCTTGCTGAAGTTAGCGTCCTTACTGGTTGTTGAGTTGATTTTGATGTGGTGTTGCTGATGTCTTCTTTGATGTAGATTTTTAATGTAATGTTGCTGATGTCCTTTTTGATGTGGATTTTTTCCTGCGTTCTTCTTTTTCGGCTGCGCCAGTTACCCATCGGGCCGAGGTAACGATAATTAGTCAAGTTTCCAGATTAAACCAGTAAGGGCGGAATAGTCGAGTATACTCGACAATATAATACCCTGCACACATGGTAGGCGGAGCCATACCATCATACCTATTCATATAGTGCTCAAAATATCAAGAAAATCGGTCAAAAAATGTGGATTTTACGAAAAATTAAGTTTGTAGGCCTCTGAGGGGTAGCCATCAAAGAGAGGGGAAATTTGTGGTATGCAGTTTTTAAAATGTAATATCACTGAGCTTGTATACGAAATTTTGGGTTCATACCTTTGTTAGTTTTGGAGATATAGCTTTTTTTAGAAAAATACTAGGGGAGGGAAAATTAAGGGGAGGGGATAAAATTGTGGTATGCAGTTTTGTAGAGTTACTCATATTGAGTCTACATACCGATTTTCATGTTTCTATCTCTTTGGAAGTTCGAGTTATAGCGTTTTCAAAAAGTGAATGGTGCTGGATGGGCGGGAAGGAGTGGGCGTGGCACAAAACCATTCAAGCTTGATCTGCTGCCGAGCATCACGAGTCTACCCACCAAATTTCATGTTTTCGAGAACCATTGGTGAGGACGGACGGACGGACAGACAGACGGACGGACATAGCTTAATCAATTTCTCTTGTCGTCCCGATCAAGAATATGGGGTCCCCCTCCCCTCCTTTACTGCGTTACATACATTTGGCTTTTGCACAAACAAAAGTATGTGTATGATACACAGTATGTGTACATCTGATTCTGAGTCTGATTTCTTTGGTACTATCCAGACTGGTGCACTCCAGGGGGAATAACTTGTTTGAATAATGTTTTGGTCGAGCTTAGAGCTGACTTGCTCTTTAACCTCTTGTTTGAGAGCGAAAGGATAGCGATATGACTTCACATGTATTCGTGTGTGATCGGTAGTATGTATGTGATGTTTGATATTACTGGTGAAAGTTAATTTGTCTTTGTCGTTGTACAGTAAGTCAGAGTATTCTCTGCAAAGTTTCAGTAAGTGTCTTTTCTCTTCTTCGTTTAGATGGTCTGTCGCTATCTTGTCAATACCTTTAGGGTTACAGTGTATCGTATTCCCCTTAGATGGTATTTCGTTTGATTCATCGAAATGTTCGTCGTTGTATTTCAGAACTTGTAGAGGTTGTTCGAGATGAAACTCGTAATCATCCTCAGACCTGTTAACAACTTCTATTTTACTGGTACCGTTAGTCGCAGTATAGATACCTTCTGAATGTCTACGTCTTCAGTTATAGTTGTACAGTGGCAGAAGAAGCTACCTTTGTTTAACTTTACAGGAAGGTCTACTATTACTTTGCTTGAAGCTGGTATCAGAAGGGTCTCTGTAACTGGATTCGTTTCTGTGTATAGTTTTATGTTTGAAGTCGCTGTCTCTAGTTGCATTTTGTCCAAGTCAATTTTCGCTTTTGCCCTTGTTAGTATATACCCAACAGGCCACCGAAATTCGGATGAAAGTAAAAAAGGAGTAAATCCACGCCACCATTGCATTGAAGTTCTGCAATCGACGGGATTACTACTGTTTTGTCAATAGTGTGTTCGTTAAGAACTGTGCGGATCGTAATGTTACTCTCCAATTGTTTGTGATGATCTGGGTGGTCGAGGGAGGATTTACGAACGAATTCGTAGAACCAGTGTCAACTAAAAATTTTATCGGGTATTGTGCAATTGAATTAATATAGATGTAGGGTAGTGACGGACCATGCGTCTTCCTACTTAAGTACCCGTTTTGTCTTCCGAGGCTTCTTTTGGAAAATTCCAGCCTCCTCTATATTGAACAATTGTTGTTTAACCGGTTATTGGTTTGAGTTATTATACTGGTTAGGTACTTTGAAAGGGTTTAGTGGAGGGTTGGAACGATTGTTGTCATTATTATGTCGGTAGTTATTGTCTCGAGATTTTTGATTGTTATTATTTCGTTGTTGTCCGTTGTTTTGTTTTTGTGGGTATGGTCTAGGCCCTTGTCCTCTATCATTTGAACTTCGCTTTTAAAAATAAAAGCTCTGTTCAATTCGGCAGAACTCGTATGCTTCTTCAATGGTTTTTGGGTTTTTAACTCTGATTAGAGTATTAAGTGGATCGCGTAGGTTAACCAGGAAGGTGTTCAGGGCGATTTCGTCATATAGTTTTTTCTTTGCATCATTGGCCGGAAGTAGTTGGTTGTTGTTTCGAAGGATTGAAACTAATTCGGTACGTATTTTTGTAATACCGAAGAAAAGTTGCGCTATGGACATATTGCCCGAAAAAGTTTGCATTCCTCATTCCTCGAATGAGCATAATAATCTCCACCACCGTCGAAACACGGTTACTCTTTAATGAAAGCCAGGATGTCAGTTGCGCCTAACGAAGTTGATAGGCCACTCAAAGCACTGACACCACTGACTGTTGTGGGTGTTGAACCCGAAGCGTGGCCAGAATCCATAATTGTTCTGGGAGATGCTGGTTGGACGCTATTCTCTCTAATTTCTGGCAAACTACTACTACTTCTGAGTCCTGCACGAGCTTTTGCCTTGAAAGGGAACTTTGCCGGCATTTAAATATGTCTGTTCGTCTTAGCGTGAGTTTCGTTATTCTGTTTGTACGGGTAAGGTAAACGTCCCAGTAATGGATCATGTCCCAGTTATGAATCAGTACATCCAACAATAACAAGTTTCATATTCTTTCACAAACGGGATCTTTTTGACACATATGTGTCACTCTGAGTCATGGTGTCATTTTGTTATAATTTGTTTCACGGCGGTGTTTGATTTAAATTAATAGAAGAAAAAACACTTCGATAACTGTTTTTCATAAAGTTTTTCAGTGACTATCGTCTTCATACCGCACTTTTTAATATTGAATCATTAAATATCAACTTAAATTGATAATCAAGCAATAATAACGTTACTTTGTCAACCTGATCCTTTACTAGGACAAGACGATTCATTACTGGGACAAGTGATCCATCACTAGGACAAAGAGTAATGAATTATTATTAATCAAAATTTGTTTATTAAACGGATAATAATTAATATAGTGGAATGTGTATCTTGTTCTCAAAAGACTAAATGTCCAAATAAAAAAACAAACATGGTGAATGTATGTTTTTTCAGGTTAAAGTGTCGAATTGAAATTAAATTTTTCCTTAGCTGATCCATGACTGGGACGTTTACCTTATGCGTTTTCGGTTGTTGTAATTTAGGTCTTTTTCGAACTTTTTCTATATATGTGTGTGTACTTAAATTTATATAGCCGCTTCGCTTTTTGTTTGTATGTATGTGCGTATATATCTTAAGTTCATATAGTTTTCTTGGTAATTTGTTGTATGTGATTTTTGGCTTGATTTTAATTTTTGTGAAAACGACGATGATTTTAATTTTAATTTGTTTTTTTTTTGAAGTGAAACTTCTTAAGCATGGGTGTGAATTGAAACTCGATGAAACGACATGAAATAGAGACAGACTATACATTTATATGATTAAGCCTGCGAGAGAATGAAACAGAATATAGAATGTTCTTCGGGAGACTCTGACTCTGCACATTTGAATTAATTCTTCTTCTTCGCATTTATGCATTCAAAAATGTACACATTCCAAATTGTGCATGGTTGGTACATACCTATGCATGTACATATTTTCATAAAATGTACTATTGTTACGAGCAGATTTATTAATGGACACATGTAAAATATTGAATTGTTTTAATGCGGATTAATGAGTAAACCATAAAGTTTATTTCTTGGTACATAATTATTTATAACTTAAAATAAGGCTGAATTTAAAAAATCTTCGAGAAAATTGTCAGAGATTTTGCAACGGTATGAAAATATCTATAAAATATTTCCCAGATATCTAAATTTCCCTTTTGATTATTTTGAAATCATCGATCTGAAATGTTGCACAGATCCTCCAATTTTATTTCTATAAATCATTAATAAGAGGATAAAAAGCAAATTTACGTTGTTGTATGGAAAACTTTTTTGTTTCTTGATCAATTGACTTGAAACTTCACACTTATTGTCTTAGAGAGCCATAAAAAATATTTTCATAAAAAATTGAGCATGGCAACGCCCACTTATAGCAAAAATTTATAATTTG
Organism: Phortica okadai; assembly: GCA_034638295.1. Classification (NCBI taxonomy): domain Eukaryota; kingdom Metazoa; phylum Arthropoda; class Insecta; order Diptera; family Drosophilidae; genus Phortica; species Phortica okadai. The sequence continues at coordinate 12,691 of JAWUZV010000031.1, forward strand.
CATATCTCAGGTACGCAATGAGCTAAAATAATGAAAATTAGTGTATAGGACACTAAGATAAAGAGAAATTTTATCCAGAAAATGGGCGTGGCAAGGCTGATAATAGCGTCCTTACTGGTTTTTTGGTTCTTTTAAAGAAAGTTTCACTTCGAACACGTGTACTGTGTTCCACGCGATTTTTGTATACTTTTCACGTATGTGAAATAGTATATTAACTTTGTGCTGAAGTTTGCAACACACAGAAATATTCACTTGCGACTATATAAAGTATATATATTCTTGATCAGGACGACAAGACGAGTTGATTTAGCCATGTCCGTCTGTCCGTCTGTCTGTATATATACAATCTCCTCCCACAGTTTTGAAGATATCGAGCTGAAATTTTGCACAGAGACTTCTTATTCGTGCAGTCAACTCATTTGTCGGATCCAGCCATATCGGACCACAGGAACTGGTAGCCCCCATACGAAAAGAACAAGAAAAGGGAACAAAACTTGAATCGTTGTATGGAAAACTTTTTTGTTTTGTACGATAGAGTGCTGAAATTTTAAACATAGTTGTTTTACATAGTCCGACTACATGCCTGAAAGTTTGATTGAGATTGGACATCTGGAACTGGTAGCTCCCATACAAAATGAAGAAGAGGAAGAGAAGCAATATTCACGTCGTTGTATGGACAACTTTTTTGTTTTTTAACCAATTGACTTGAAATTTTACAGTTATGTTCTTAGGGAGGAATGAAAACTATTATGACCAAAAGTGGGCATGGCTACGCCCACTTATAGCGAAAATTGACCCGTTGTATGGAAAACTTTTTTGTTTTTTAGCCAATTGACTTGAAACTTTACAGTTATGTTCTTAGGGAGGAATGAAAACTATTTAGACCAAAAGTGGGCATGGCTACGCCCACTTGTAGCGAAACTTGAACCGTTGTATGGAAAACTTTTTGGTTTTTAACCAATTGACTTCAAACATTACAGTTATGTTCTTAGGGAGGAATGAAAACTATTTTGATAAAAAATGGGCATGGCTACGCCCACTTATCGCAAAACGTGAACCGTTGTATGGAAAACTTTTTTCGTTTTTTAACCAATTGACTTGAAACTTTACAGTTATGTGTTTAGGGAGCCATGAAAACTATTCATTTCCTTTTTTTTTGTAGTGACACAACGTGAAAAGTATTATATGTTCAGCCTTGCTGAAGGTAGCGTCCTTTCTGGTTTTTTATTTTTCTTGTGAGACTTTTTCTTTGCTTATATATGTATGTGTAAGAGTTTGGAATGTATGTATGTAGCTGTGTCGCTATTTATTTATATATTTGTGTATGCTTTTGATTTGGTTTGATTTGTTTATTATTTTTGTGAGACTTTTTTTTTTTTATATATAAGTGAAGCGTTTGGAGTATGTATAGCTATGTTGCTATATATTTATATATGTGTATGCTTTTGATTTGGTTTGATTTTGTTTGGTTTGGTATTTGTATGAGACTTTTTTTTTTATATATATAAGTGTAAGCTTTTGGAATATGTATAGCTATGTCGCTATTTGCTTGTATGAGTGTATTTGATTTGTTTAAAATACATTTTTTTTATTTAGAAGATTGTTACAACGTATGCAGTTTTGTTTTTGTGTGAGCCCATCGGCTAATTGTTTGATAATGTGTATGCCCACCGGCTAATTGTTTAATAATGTGTATGTCCACCGGCTAATTGTTTCTTTATGTTTTATAAAAAAGAAACTAGGGCTCCTTGTTTAGTGCTCTCTGACGATAGTAGCAACTAGAACTGGTAGCTGCCATACAAAATGAAGAAGAGGAAGAGAAATAAAGATTTAACGTAGTTGTATGGAAAACTTTTTTGTTTCTTAACCAATTGACATGAAACTTCACAGTTATGTTCTTGGGGAGGCATTAAAACTATTTTGGTTACGCCCACTTTTACCAAAAATCAATTATTTGCATATATCCGGTACCCAATGAGCAAAAACAATGAAAATTTGTATATAGGCTAATTAGATGAAGAGAAAATATATTCAGTCAAAAAAATGGGCGTGGCCCAAGAAATAAGCGTGAAGAGTATTTAAGTTTCAGCCTTGCTGAAGTTAGCGTCCTTACTGGTTGTTGAGTTGATTTTGATGTGGTGTTGCTGATGTCTTCTTTGATGTAGATTTTTAATGTAATGTTGCTGATGTCCTTTTTGATGTGGATTTTTTCCTGCATTCTTCTTTTTCGGCTGCGCCAGTTACCCGTCGGGCCGAGGTAACGATAATTAGTCAAGTTTCCAGATTAAACCAGTAAGGGCGGTATAGTCGAGTATACTCGACAATATAATACCCTGCACACATGGTAGGCGGAGCCATACCATCATACCTATTCATATAGTGCTCAAAATATCAAGAAAATCGGTCAAAAAATGTGGATTTTACGAAAAATTTAAGTTTGTAGGCCTCTGAGGGGTAGCCATCAAAGAGAGGGGAAATTTGTGGTATGCAGTTTTTAAAATGTAATATCACTGAGCTTGTATACGAAATTTTGGGTTCATACCTTTGTTAGTTTTGGAGATATAGCTTTTTTTAGAAAAATACTAGGGGAGGGAAAATTAAGGGGAGGGGATAAAATTGTGGTATGCAGTTTTGTAGAGTTACTCATATTGAGTCTACATACCGATTTTCATGTTTCTATCTCTTTGGAAGTTCGAGTTATAGCGTTTTCAAAAAGTGAATGGTGCTGGATGGGCGGGAAGGAGTGGGCGTGGCACAAAACCATTCAAGCTTGATCTGCTGCCGAGCATCACGAGTCTACCCACCAAATTTCATGTTTTCGAGAACCATTGGTGAGGACGGACGGACGGACAGACAGACGGACGGACATAGCTTAATCAATTTCTCTTGTCGTCCCGATCAAGAATATGGGGTCCCCCTCCCCTCCTTTACTGCGTTACATACATTTGGCTTTTGCACAAACAAAAGTATGTGTATGATACACAGTATGTGTACATCTGATTCTGAGTCTGATTTCTTTGGTACTATCCAGACTGGTGCACTCCAGGGGGAATAACTTGTTTGAATAATGTTTTGGTCGAGCTTAGAGCTGACTTGCTCTTTAACCTCTTGTTTGAGAGCGAAAGGATAGCGATATGACTTCACATGTATTCGTGTGTGATCGGTAGTATGTATGTGATGTTTGATATTACTGGTGAAAGTTAATTTGTCTTTGTCGTTGTACAGTAAGTCAGAGTATTCTCTGCAAAGTTTCAGTAAGTGTCTTTTCTCTTCTTCGTTTAGATGGTCTGTCGCTATCTTGTCAATACCTTTAGGGTTACAGTGTATCGTATTCCCCTTAGATGGTATTTCGTTTGATTCATCGAAATGTTCGTCGTTGTATTTCAGAACTTGTAGAGGTTGTTCGAGATGAAACTCGTAATCATCCTCAGACCTGTTAACAACTTCTATTTTACTGGTACCGTTAGTCGCAGTATAGATACCTTCTGAAATGTCTACGTCTTCAGTTATAGTTGTACAGTGGCAGAAGAAGCTACCTTTGTTTAACTTTACAGGAAGGTCTACTATTACTTTGCTTGAAGCTGGTATCAGAAGGGTCTCTGTAACTGGATTCGTTTCTGTGTATAGTTTTATGTTTGAAGTCGCTGTCTCTAGTTGCATTTTGTCCAAGTCAATTTTCGCTTTTGCCCTTGTTAGTATATACCCAACAGGCCACCGAAATTCGGATGAAAGTAAAAAAGGAGTAAATCCACGCCACCATTGCATTGAAGTTCTGCAATCGACGGGATTACTACTGTTTTGTCAATAGTGTGTTCGTTAAGAACTGTGCGGATCGTAATGTTACTCTCCAATTGTTTGTGATGATCTGGGTGGTCGAGGGATGGATTTACGAACGAATTCGTAGAACCAGTGTCAACTAAAAATTTTATCGGGTATTGTGCAATTGAATTAATATAGATGTAGGGTAGTGACGGACCATGCGTCTTCCTACTTAAGTACCCGTTTTGTCTTCCGAGGCTTCTTTTGGAAAATTTCCAGCCTCCTCTATATTGAACAATTGTTGTTTAACCGGTTATTGGTTTGAGTTATTATACTGGTTAGGTACTTTGAAAGGGTTTAGTGGAGGGTTGGAACGATTGTTGTCATTATTATGTCGGTAGTTATTGTCTCGAGATTTTTGATTGTTATTATTTCGTTGTTGTCCGTTGTTTTGTTTTTGTGGGTATGGTCTAGGCCCTTGTCCTCTATCATTTGAACTTCGCTTTTAAAAATAAAAGCTCTGTTCAATTCGGCAGAACTCGTATGCTTCTTCAATGGTTTTTGGGTTTTTAACTCTGATTAGAGTATTAAGTGGATCGCGTAAGTTAACCAGGAAGGTGTTCAGGGCGATTTCGTCATATAGTTTTTTCTTTGCATCATTGGCCGGAAGTAGTTGGTTGTTGTTTCGAAGGATTGAAACTAATTCGGTACGTATTTTTGTAATACCGAAGAAAAGTTGCGCTATGGACATATTGCCCGAAAAAGTTTGCATTCCTCATTCCTCGAATGAGCATAATAATCTCCACCACCGTCGAAACACGGTTACTCTTTAATGAAAGCCAGGATGTCAGTTGCGCCTAACGAAGTTGATAGGCCACTCAAAGCACTGACACCACTGACTGTTGTGGGTGTTGAACCCGAAGCGTGGCCAGAATCCATAATTGTTCTGGGAGATGCTGGTTGGACGCTATTCTCTCTAATTTCTGGCAAACTACTACTACTTCTGAGTCCTGCACGAGCTTTTGCCTTGAAAGGGAACTTTGCCGGCATTTAAATATGTCTGTTCGTCTTTAGCGTGAGTTTCGTTATTCTGTTTGTACGGGTAAGGTAAACGTCCCAGTAATGGATCATGTCCCAATTATGAATCAGTACATCCAACAATAACAAGTTTCATATTCTTTCACAAACGGGATCTTTTTGACACATATGTGTCACTCTGAGTCATGGTGTCATTTTGTTATAATTTGTTTCACGGCGGTGTTTGATTTAAATTAATAGAAGAAAAAACACTTCGATAACTGTTTTTCATAAAGTTTTTCAGTGACTATCGTCTTCATACCGCACTTTTTAATATTGAATCATTAAATATCAACTTAAATTGATAATCAAGCAATAATAACGTTACTTTGTCAACCTGATCCTTTACTAGGACAAGACGATTCATTACTGGGACAAGTGATCCATCACTAGGACAAAGAGTAATGAATTATTATTAATCAAAATTTGTTTATTAAACGGATAATAATTAATATAGTGGAATGTGTATCTTGTTCTCAAAAGACTAAATGTCCAAATAAAAAAACAAACATGGTGAATGTATGTTTTTTCAGGTTAAAGTGTCGAATTGAAATTAAATTTTTCCTTAGCTGATCCATGACTGGGACGTTTACCTTATGCGTTTTCGGTTGTTGTAATTTAGGTCTTTTTCGAACTTTTTCTATATATGTGTGTGTACTTAAATTTATATAGCCGCTTCGCTTTTTGTTTGTATGTATGTGCGTATATATCTTAAGTTCATATAGTTTTCTTGGTAATTTGTTGTATGTGATTTTTGGCTTGATTTTAATTTTTGTGAAAACAACGATGATTTTAATTTTAATTTGTTTTTTTTTTTTAAGTGAAACTTCTTAAGCATGGGTGTGAATTGAAACTCGATGAAACGACATGAAATAGAGACAGACTATACATTTATATGATTAAGCCTGCGAGAGAATGAAACAGAATATAGAATGTTCTTCGGGAGACTCTGACTCTGCACATTTGAATTAATTCTTCTTCTTCGCATTTATGCATTCAAAAATGTACACATTCCAAATTGTGCATGGTTGGTACATACCTATGCATGTACATATTTTCATAAAATGTACTATTGTTACGAGCAGATTTATTAATGGACACATGTAAAATATTGAATTGTTTTAATGCGGATTAATGAGTAAACCATAAAGTTTATTTCTTGGTACATAATTATTTATAACTTAAAATAAGGCTGAATTTAAAAAATCTTCGAGAAAATTGTCAGAGATTTTGCAACGGTATGAAAATATCTATAAAATATTTCCCAGATATCTAAATTTCCCTTTTGATTATTTTGAAATCATCGATCTGAAATGTTGCACAGATCCTCCAATTTTATTTCTATAAATCATTAATAAGAGGATAAAAAGCAAATTTACGTTGTTGTATGGAAAACTTTTTTGTTTCTTGATCAATTGACTTGAAACTTCACACTTATTGTCTTAGAGAGCCATAAAAAATATTTTCATAAAAAATTGAGCATGGCAACGCCCACTTATAGCAAAAATTTATAATTTGCATATCTCAGGTACGCAATGAGCTAAAATAATGAAAATTAGTGTATAGGACACTAAGATAAAGAGAAATTTTATCCAGAAAATGGGCGTGGCAAGGCTGATAATAGCGTCCTTACTGGTTTTTTGGTTCTTTTAAAGAAAGTTTCACTTCGAACACGTGTACTGTGTTCCACGCGATTTTTGTATACTTTTCACGTATGTGAAATAGTATATTAACTTTGTGCTGAAGTTTGCAACACACAGAAATATTCACTTGCGACTATATAAAGTATATATATTCTTGATCAGGACGACAAGACGAGTTGATTTAGCCATGTCCGTCTGTCCGTCTGTCTGTATATATACAATCTCCTCCCACAGTTTTGAAGATATCGAGCTGAAATTTTGCACAGAGACTTCTTATTCGTGCAGTCAACTCATTTGTCGGATCCAGCCATATCGGACCACAGGAACTGGTAGCCCCCATACGAAAAGAACAAGAAAAGGGAACAAAACTTGAATCGTTGTATGGAAAACTTTTTTGTTTTGTACGATAGAGTGCTGAAATTTTAAACATAGTTGTTTTACATAGTCCGACTACATGCCTGAAAGTTTGATTGAGATTGGACATCTGGAACTGGTAGCTCCCATACAAAATGAAGAAGAGGAAGAGAAGCAATATTCACGTCGTTGTATGGACAACTTTTTTGTTTTTTAACCAATTGACTTGAAATTTTACAGTTATGTTCTTAGGGAGGAATGAAAACTATTATGACCAAAAGTGGGCATGGCTACGCCCACTTATAGCGAAAATTGACCCGTTGTATGGAAAACTTTTTTGTTTTTTAGCCAATTGACTTGAAACTTTACAGTTATGTTCTTAGGGAGGAATGAAAACTATTTAGACCAAAAGTGGGCATGGCTACGCCCACTTGTAGCGAAACTTGAACCGTTGTATGGAAAACTTTTTGGTTTTTAACCAATTGACTTCAAACATTACAGTTATGTTCTTAGGGAGGAATGAAAACTATTTTGATAAAAAATGGGCATGGCTACGCCCACTTATCGCAAAACGTGAACCGTTGTATGGAAAACTTTTTTCGTTTTTTAACCAATTGACTTGAAACTTTACAGTTATGTGTTTAGGGAGCCATGAAAACTATTCATTTCCTTTTTTTTTGTAGTGACACAACGTGAAAAGTATTATATGTTCAGCCTTGCTGAAGGTAGCGTCCTTTCTGGTTTTTTATTTTTCTTGTGAGACTTTTTCTTTGCTTATATATGTATGTGTAAGAGTTTGGAATGTATGTATGTAGCTGTGTCGCTATTTATTTATATATGTGTATGCTTTTGATTTGGTTTGATTTGTTTATTATTTTTGTGAGACTTTTTTTTTTTTATATATAAGTGAAGCGTTTGGAGTATGTATAGCTATGTTGCTATATATTTATATATGTGTATGCTTTTGATTTGGTTTGATTTTGTTTGGTTTGGTATTTGTATGAGACTTTTTTTTTTATATATATAAGTGTAAGCTTTTGGAATATGTATAGCTATGTCGCTATTTGCTTGTATGAGTGTATTTGATTTGTTTAAAATAAATTTTTTTTATTTAGAAGATTGTTACAACGTATGCAGTTTTGTTTTTGTGTGAGCCCATCGGCTAATTGTTTGATAATGTGTATGCCCACCGGCTAATTGTTTAATAATGTGTATGTCCACCGGCTAATTGTTTCTTTATGTTTTATAAAAAAGAAACTAGGGCTCCTTGTTTAGTGCTCTCTGACGATAGTAGCAACTAGAACTGGTAGCTGCCATACAAAATGAAGAAGAAGAAGAGAAATAAAGATTTAACGTCGTTGTATGGAAAACTTTTTTGTTTCTTAACCAATTGACATGAAACTTCACAGTTATGTTCTTGGGGAGGCATTAAAACTATTTTGGTTACGCCCACTTTTACCAAAAATCAATTATTTGCATATATCCGGTACCCAATGAGCAAAAACAATGAAAATTTGTATATAGGCTAATTAGATGAAGAGAAAATATATTCAGTCAAAAAAATGGGCGTGGCCCAAGAAATAAGCGTGAAGAGTATTTAAGTTTCAGCCTTGCTGAAGTTAGCGTCCTTACTGGTTGTTGAGTTGATTTTGATGTGGTGTTGCTGATGTCTTCTTTGATGTAGATTTTTAATGTAATGTTGCTGATGTCCTTTTTGATGTGGATTTTTTCCTGCGTTCTTCTTTTTCGGCTGCGCCAGTTACCCGTCGGGCCGAGGTAACGATAATTAGTCAAGTTTCCAGATTAAAACCAGTAAGGGCGGTATAGTCGAGTATACTCGACAATATAATGCCCTGCACACATGGTAGGCAGTGCCACAACCTCAATCTACAAAAACATATTGATCTGACGTCGCCTGAAATCGGTCAAAAAATTTGGATTTTACGAAAAATTTAAGTTTGTTGGCCTCTGCGGGGTAGTCATCAAAGAGAGGGGAAATTTGTGGTATGCAGTTTTTAAGATGTAATATCACTGAGCTTGTATACGAAATTCCACGTTCATACCTTTGTTAGTTTTTGAGATATAGCTATTTTTAGAAAAATACTAGGGGAGGGGAAATTAAGGGGAGGGGGTAAAATTGTGGTATGCAGTTTTGTAGAGTTACTCATACTGACTCTACATACCGATTTTCATGTTTCTATCTCTTTGGATGTTCGAGTTATAGCGTTTTCAAAAAGTGAATGGTGCTGGATGGGCGGGAAGGAGTGGGCGGAAAGGAGTGGGCGGGAAGGAGTGGGCGTGGCACAAAATCGTTCAAACTTGATGTAGTGCCAAGCATCTTTGGTGGCCGATCGGTGCGGGGTACCGGATCGGTAACTCGCGCGCATAGCACAACTTCGTTTGAGTTCAACAAATGTTATGTTCACTTTGAGAGAGTTCAGTAAAAAGTTGTGCCTTCTTTCTTTTGCTTGAATGAGATCAGTATTCAATGTAGAAGTTTGCAACAAATTTGAGTATGTATACTAGAGCACATACTGAAGTGGCAAATATGAATGTGTTCATGCAAACCTCTAGTCTGTATCTCGAACACCAGAAACGATAAAAACATGAAAATAAGTGTGTATACTCAGTATGTGTACCTTGAGACAACTGCATACCACAATTTTTCCGCTCTCTTCTCATGAACCCATTGAAAGTTGTTTTCTTAAAATTGCTATATCTCCAAAACTAATAAAGGTACGAAATTTTGTATATAAGTTCAGTAAATATATATCTTTAAAACTGCATGCCACAAAATACAACTCTCTTTCATGGTTACCCCTCAAAGACCCACAAACTCAAATTTTTCGTTAACCCATCATTTTTGACTGATTTTCATTGTATTTTGAACATTACTTGAATGCGATGCGACCATTTGTGTGTAAAACTTACTTTATTGTTAAGTTTTTCACTCCACTTCTGTTTTATAATAAAAACGGACTTTTTAATACGGTATGTATGTATGTATACATATTAGGGTGTCCCTTATTTTGCAAGGTTCTTATTTTTTAATGCTTTAAGGCTAGTTTTGTTCAGTCTACTCTAAAACACTCCCATGATTTTTTTTTTTTTTTTTTGGAGCACGGGAACACGTGCCGACTTGCGTTCAAAACATGCAAGTTACACCTGAGTCTTTAATGTAACATTGGAACACTTTCTCAAGCAAATTACACCGGCAACTATGGTGTAACATACGAGTACGTCATTTTGTTGTCATTTCGTTTCGAATTTGTTGGACAAACAATACGCAGAATGTCTGTGGAGCTTAAAACCAATACAACAACTATATGTTTGATTGGTGAGATAAATCACTAAATAACGGGTGTTAAGTTACCATCTATCCGCCAAGTTCTCGCAGTTTAATTTTTTAATATCCGCGATGTAAAATTAAATGAGTTAAAGCTCAAATCAAATTGAAAAAAAGAACCCATGAAAAGAAAGTATCCTGATTAGTATTATATAAAGTTTATCGTTTTGGTAATAAAACGCATTACTTAAATTTGTCTTTTCAATAATATTCAATTGTAATTTAATTATTTGGTGTCCCGAGTTGTATTTAAAAAAAACCTCTAAAATCTTCTTTCATAAAACTTCAGGCCTCAGTCGGCACGGGTTAGAATTTACTTAGGAAGCTAAAATTTTGTATTTAGGTTAAGTGAAGAAGCTGAGCACCCAACACTGACCCCATGCCCGGACCTTAGAAGGTCTGAGCTGGGATCGAGGTGTCTGGCGGTAGACCATAAACGCTGCGGGTGATTCCCAGAATAATAAATCATAATGGAGAAGACGAAAGATGAAACAAGGGCTGGGATGTCAGCCCAAACGTCGGTGCGAGGCGTGACTGCTACCACCGGCGGCCACGGGGGTGTGAAAACCCCTTTGCGTGTCGCCAGCGGTCACACCTCGGTTGTGGTGGAAGCAGGCCACAACAGTTGTAAAGCTACTGCCAGGACGGAGGTTGGTGCGGCCGAGAAGCGGACCACTTCCAAAAACGCAGCGATGCAACGCTCAAGGGCTGTGGTCGTGTCGGACTCGGACCTAGAGAGCGTTGTGTCGGCAAACACAATAGAGGAGGCGATCCTACTATCGTCGCCGACTAAACCTGTGGACGCTGTTTCCCCAAGAAGGGACGGGTTCAGGGTTAAGTCGCGTGAAGGGCAGAGGGAGAAAGCGAAGTATAAGGCTGCGCTGGGCATCTGCAGAAAGCTACAAGACGTAGCTCGTCTCACTCCCGCTGAGGAAGAGCGGCTGGCCTGGGCAAAGCAACAAGTGCTCGATGGCCGGAAGCATTTCGGAGATGACCCAAGGGCCGTAGCGTCAGATGGCAGGAGCGCAAATACTCTGGAGGAGGCCTTGACGAAGCGGCAGAGGTCAGGTGAGACAGATACGCGAGTGAGCAAGAGGCCCAAGAAGGCGAGCCACGCGGTATCACAAGAACGAGTGGAGTCCGCTAGTGATGTGGCCAAACGACACTTAGTCGTTGCCCTCATCGACAGAGCGGATCCACTCGGAAAAATAACGCAAGAATAGTGGAAGAGAGTGGAGGAAAAGCTGCTGAACGCCCTAGTGGAGAGGATGGAGACGTCGCCGGACGCCCCAGTGCCATCATTTGATGGGTCGGGGTGGACCAGCAGCGTCAAAGTCCTACGCTGCAAAGACGACCCTACGCTGGAGTGGCTGAAGGGTATGGTCCTGACGTTACAGGGCCTTTGGGAGAACGCCAAACTGGAGGTGGTGGACCGGACTAGCATCCCGGCCCCAGCTAAGGCGAAAGTGTACATCCCAAGGGTACTGCCGAAGGAGACTGCGCTAAAGCTGCTCCAGAAGCAAAATCCTGATGTCCCGACGGCGGATTGGAGGATATTGTACGTGTCTGAGCCAAATCCCAATAGGGACGGCGGCCAGGACTACATCCTCGCAATCAACAAGGAGTCTGAGGACGCCTTGTATGAGAGGAAGGGTAAGATGGCGTGGGGCCTAGGTTGTGTGTACCTTCGCCTCAAGAAGCGCCATCCTACTGACGGATATGACAACACACTTGAAGCAGGGGAGGTTGACAAGGACCTTGGCCTAGAAGCCATGGTAGACCTCACCCTGACGGAGGACACGGGAGGTGTCGCGCTTGTGGAGGGATAGAGCAACGACCTCACAGTTGTGGCTATAGAAGGTCGCAAGAAGGAGGTGACGTGGCTGGCGTCGAGCTATATGGAGCACGATAAGCCACCTCCGCCAACGGAAGTGACGACGCTGGTGTCCGCATTTGAAAAGATGGGACGCGACGTGGTGATTGGCACCGACGCCAACTCACACCATGAAGTGTGGGGAAGCGCGGATATCAATGAAAGGGGTGAGTCTCTTTTAGAATTTATACTATCAACTAACATAAGTATAGTAAACGTTGGCAGAGAGCCGACGTATATAGGGCCGACCTCTGCCAATGTACTTGATCTAACGCTAATTGCCGGGAACAAACGAAGGTTGCGGGAATGGAGGGTGCTTGATCAGCCATCATTCTCGGACCATAGGTACATCAGCTTAAAGCTGATGCTTTCAACGGAGCGCCCGGCTGGGCTTCGTCGGAATCCCAGATATAAGGACTAGGCGCTCTATGGTACGTTAGTGGAGAGCAGACTCCCAAACTGCAGGGGTGTGAGAACTGAGAAGGACATAGAGAGAGGTGTAAATGTCCTGACCGGCACACTGGACAGTGCATATAAAGAAGCATGCAAACCCACTCTCCCTAGGCGACGTTCTCTTCCAGTCTGGTGGAACAAAGAACTCGCAGAGATGAGAAGGGATTTGAAGGAGCTGTTTAAGGCAACCAAAGTCGTGGACGATGACATGATACGGCTAGAGTATAAGGACAGACTTAGACTGTATAAGAATTTAATTCGTAGAGCGAGAAGGTCCTCCTGGAGGGATTTTTGCTCAAACTTGGAAAAGACTGCGGAAACCGCGAGGCTCAGGAAGATACTCTCCAGCGCCCCGGAGATGGAGAGTCAACTTCGGAAAGCAGATGGAAACTGGGCAGATGGCTGTGAAGAGGCGCTGGAGTCTCTTCTAGAACAGCATTTTCCAGGGTGTACAGCGGTGACTCAGATAGAAGGCATGGACAAAGGCCTTGAGCCCACCCAGAGCCAACTAAGGTACGTACCAAAGCCGTGGAGAACGGCGAGAGTGGTCTTGAATTAATATAGATGTAGGGTAGTGACGGACCATGCGTCTTCCTACTTAAGTACCCGTTTTGTCTTCCGAGGCTTCTTTTGGAAAATTTCCAGCCTCCTCTATATTGAACAATTGTTGTTTAACCGGTTATTGGTTTGAGTTATTATACTGGTTAGGTACTTTGAAAGGGTTTAGTGGAGGGTTGGAACGATTGTTGTCATTATTATGTCGGTAGTTATTGTCTCGAGATTTTTGATTGTTATTATTTCGTTGTTGTCCGTTGTTTTGTTTTTGTGGGTATGGTCTAGGCCCTTGTCCTCTATCATTTGAACTTCGCTTTTAAAAATAAAAGCTCTGTTCAATTCGGCAGAACTCGTATGCTTCTTCAATGGTTTTTGGGTTTTTAACTCTGATTAGAGTATTAAGTGGATCGCGTAAGTTAACCAGGAAGGTGTTCAGGGCGATTTCGTCATATAGTTTTTTCTTTGCATCATTGGCCGGAAGTAGTTGGTTGTTGTTTCGAAGGATTGAAACTAATTCGGTACGTATTTTTGTAATACCGAAGAAAAGTTGCGCTATGGACATATTGCCCGAAAAAGTTTGCATTCCTCATTCCTCGAATGAGCATAATAATCTCCACCACCGTCGAAACACGGTTACTCTTTAATGAAAGCCAGGATGTCAGTTGCGCCTAACGAAGTTGATAGGCCACTCAAAGCACTGACACCACTGACTGTTGTGGGTGTTGAACCCGAAGCGTGGCCAGAATCCATAATTGTTCTGGGAGATGCTGGTTGGACGCTATTCTCTCTAATTTCTGGCAAACTACTACTACTTCTGAGTCCTGCACGAGCTTTTGCCTTGAAAGGGAACTTTGCCGGCATTTAAATATGTCTGTTCGTCTTTAGCGTGAGTTTCGTTATTCTGTTTGTACGGGTAAGGTAAACGTCCCAGTAATGGATCATGTCCCAGTTATGAATCAGTACATCCAACAATAACAAGTTTCATATTCTTTCACAAACGGGATCTTTTTGACACATATGTGTCACTCTGAGTCATGGTGTCATTTTGTTATAATTTGTTTCACGGCGGTGTTTGATTTAAATTAATAGAAGAAAAAACACTTCGATAACTGTTTTTCATAAAGTTTTTCAGTGACTATCGTCTTCATACCGCACTTTTTAATATTGAATCATTAAATATCAACTTAAATTGATAATCAAGCAATAATAACGTTACTTTGTCAACCTGATCCTTTACTAGGACAAGACGATTCATTACTGGGACAAGTGATCCATCACTAGGACAAAGAGTAATGAATTATTATTAATCAAAATTTGTTTATTAAACGGATAATAATTAATATAGTGGAATGTGTATCTTGTTCTCAAAAGACTAAATGTCCAAATAAAAAAACAAACATGGTGAATGTATGTTTTTTCAGGTTAAAGTGTCGAATTGAAATTAAATTTTTCCTTAGCTGATCCATGACTGGGACGTTTACCTTATGCGTTTTCGGTTGTTGTAATTTAGGTCTTTTTCGAACTTTTTCTATATATGTGTGTGTACTTAAATTTATATAGCCGCTTCGCTTTTTGTTTGTATGTATGTGCGTATATATCTTAAGTTCATATAGTTTTCTTGGTAATTTGTTGTATGTGATTTTTGGCTTGATTTTAATTTTTGTGAAAACGACGATGATTTTAATTTTAATTTGTTTTTTTTTTACGTGAAACTTCTTAAGCATGGGTGTGAATTGAAACTCGATGAAACGACATGAAATAGAGACAGACTATACATTTATATGATTAAGCCTGCGAGAGAATGAAACAGAATATAGAATGTTCTTCGGGAGACTCTGACTCTGCACATTTGAATTAATTCTTCTTCTTCGCATTTATGCATTCAAAAATGTACACATTCCAAATTGTGCATGGTTGGTACATACCTATGCATGTACATATTTTCATAAAATGTACTATTGTTACGAGCAGATTTATTAATGGACACATGTAAAATATTGAATTGTTTTAATGCGGATTAATGAGTAAACCATAAAGTTTATTTCTTGGTACATAATTATTTATAACTTAAAATAAGGCTGAATTTAAAAAATCTTCGAGAAAATTGTCAGAGATTTTGCAACGGTATGAAAATATCTATAAAATATTTCCCAGATATCTAAATTTCCCTTTTGATTATTTTGAAATCATCGATCTGAAATGTTGCACAGATCCTCCAATTTTATTTCTATAAATCATTAATAAGAGGATAAAAAGCAAATTGACGTTGTTGTATGGAAAACTGTTTTGTTTCTTGATCAATTGACTTGAAACTTCACACTTATTGTCTTAGAGAGCCATAAAAAATATTTTCATAAAAAATTGAGCATGGCAACGCCCACTTATAGCAAAAATTTATAATTTGCATATCTCAGGTACGCAATGAGCTAAAATAATGAAAATTAGTGTATAGGACACTAAGATAAAGAGAAATTTTATCCAGAAAATGGGCGTGGCAAGGCTGATAATAGCGTCCTTACTGGTTTTTTGGTTCTTTTAAAGAAAGTTTCACTTCGAACACGTGTACTGTGTTCCACGCGATTTTTGTATACTTTTCACGTATGTGAAATAGTATATTAACTTTGTGCTGAAGTTTGCAACACACAGAAATATTCACTTGCGACTATATAAAGTATATATATTCTTGATCAGGACGACAAGACGAGTTGATTTAGCCATGTCCGTCTGTCCGTCTGTCTGTATATATACAATCTCCTCCACAGTTTTGAAGATATCGAGCTGAAATTTTGCACAGAGACTTCTTATTCGTGCAGTCAACTCATTTGTCGGATCCAGCCATATCGGACCACAGGAACTGGTAGCCCCCATACGAAAAGAACAAGAAAAGGGAACAAAACTTGAATCGTTGTATGGAAAACTTTTTTGTTTTGTACGATAGAGTGCTGAAATTTTAAACATAGTTGTTTTACATAGTCCGACTACATGCCTGAAAGTTTGATTGAGATTGGACATCTGGAACTGGTAGCTCCCATACAAAATGAAGAAGAGGAAGAGAAGCAATATTCACGTCGTTGTATGGACAACTTTTTTGTTTTTTAACCAATTGACTTGAAATTTTACAGTTATGTTCTTAGGGAGGAATGAAAACTATTATGACCAAAAGTGGGCATGGCTACGCCCACTTATAGCGAAAATTGACCCGTTGTATGGAAAACTTTTTTGTTTTTTTAGCCAATTGACTTGAAACTTTACAGTTATGTTCTTAGGGAGGAATGAAAACTATTTAGACCAAAAGTGGGCATGGCTACGCCCACTTGTAGCGAAACTTGAACCGTTGTATGGAAAACTTTTTGGTTTTTAACCAATTGACTTCAAACATTACAGTTATGTTCTTAGGGAGGAATGAAAACTATTTGATAAAAAATGGGCATGGCTACGCCCACTTATCGCAAAACGTGAACCGTTGTATGGAAAACTTTTTTCGTTTTTTAACCAATTGACTTGAAACTTTACAGTTATGTGTTTTAGGGAGCCATGAAAACTATTCATTTCCTTTTTTTTTTGTAGTGACACAACGTGAAAAGTATTATATGTTCAGCCTTGCTGAAGGTAGCGTCCTTTCTGGTTTTTTATTTTTCTTGTGAGACTTTTTCTTTGCTTATATATGTATGTGTAAGAGTTTGGAATGTATGTATGTAGCTGTGTCGCTATTTATTTATATATGTGTATGCTTTTGATTTGGTTTGATTTGTTTATTATTTTTTGTGAGACTTTTTTTTTTTTATATATAAGTGAAGCGTTTGGAGTATGTATAGCTATGTTGCTATATATTTATATATGTGTATGCTTTTGATTTGGTTTGATTTTGTTTGGTTTGGTATTTGTATGAGACTTTTTTTTTTATATATATAAGTGTAAGCTTTTGGAATATGTATAGCTATGTCGCTATTTGCTTGTATGAGTGTATTTGATTTGTTTAAAATAAATTTTTTTTATTTAGAAGATTGTTACAACGTATGCAGTTTTGTTTTTGTGTGAGCCATCGGCTAATTGTTTGATAATGTGTATGCCCACCGGCTAATTGTTTAATAATGTGTATGTCCACCGGCTAATTGTTTCTTTATGTTTTATAAAAAAGAAACTAGGGCTCCTTGTTTAGTGCTCTCTGACGATAGTAGCAACTAGAACTGGTAGCTGCCATACAAAATGAAGAAGAAGAAGAGAAATAAAGATTTAACGTCGTTGTATGGAAAACTTTTTTGTTTCTTAACCAATTGACATGAAACTTCACAGTTATGTTCTTGGGGAGGCATTAAAACTATTTTGGTTACGCCCACTTTTTACCAAAAATCAATTATTTGCATATATCCGGTACCCAATGAGCAAAAACAATGAAAATTTGTATATAGGCTAATTAGATGAAAAGAAAATATATTCAGTCAAAAAAATGGGCGTGGCCCAAGAAATAAGCGTGAAGAGTATTTAAGTTTCAGCCTTGCTGAAGTTAGCGTCCTTACTGGTTGTTGAGTTGATTTTGATGTGGTGTTGCTGATGTCTTCTTTGATGTAGATTTTTAATGTAATGTTGCTGATGTCCTTTTTGATGTGGATTTTTTCCTGCGTTCTTCTTTTTCGGCTGCGCCAGTTACTCGTCGGGCCGAGGTAACGATAATTAGTCAAGTTTCCAGATTAAAACCAGTAAGGGCGGTATAGTCGAGTATACTCGACAATATAATGCCCTGCACACATGGTAGGCAGTGCCACAACCTCAATCTACAAAAACATATTGATCTGACGTCGCCTGAAATCGGTCAAAAAATTTGGATTTTACGAAAAATTTAAGTTTGTTGGCCTCTGCGGGGTAGTCATCAAAGAGAGGGGAAATTTGTGGTATGCAGTTTTTAAGATGTAATATCACTGAGCTTGTATACGAAATTCCACGTTCATACCTTTGTTAGTTTTTGAGATATAGCTATTTTTAGAAAAATACTAGGGGAGGGGAAATTAAGGGGAGGGGGTAAAATTGTGGTATGCAGTTTTGTAGAGTTACTCATACTGACTCTACATACCGATTTTCATGTTTCTATCTCTTTGGATGTTCGAGTTATAGCGTTTTCAAAAGTGAATGGTGCTGGATGGGCGGGAAGGAGTGGGCGGAAAGGAGTGGGCGGGAAGGAGTGGGCGTGGCACAAAATCGTTCAAACTTGATGTAGTGCCAAGCATCTTTGGTGGCCGATCGGTGCGGGGTACCGGATCGGTAACTCGCGCGCATAGCACAACTTCGTTTGAGTTCAACAAATGTTATGTTCACTTTGAGAGAGTTCAGTAAAAAGTTGTGCCTTCTTTCTTTTGCTTGAATGAGATCAGTATTCAATGTAGAAGTTTGCAACAAATTTGAGTATGTATACTAGAGCACATACTGAAGTGGCAAATATGAATGTGTTCATGCAAACCTCTAGTCTGTATCTCGAACACCAGAAACGATAAAAACATGAAAATAAGTGTGTATACTCAGTATGTGTACCTTGAGACAACTGCATACCACAATTTTTCCGCTCTCTTCTCATGAACCCATTGAAAGTTGTTTTCTTAAAATTGCTATATCTCCAAAACTAATAAAGGTACGAAATTTTGTATATAAGTTCAGTAAATATATATCTTTAAAACTGCATGCCACAAAATACAACTCTCTTTCATGGTTACCCCTCAAAGACCCACAAACTCAAATTTTTCGTTAACCCATCATTTTTGACTGATTTTCATTGTATTTTGAACACTACTTGAATGCGATGCGACCATTTGTGTGTAAAACTTACTTTATTGTTAAGTTTTTCACTCCACTTCTGTTTTATAATAAAAACGGACTTTTTAATACGGTATGTATGTATGTATACATATTAGGGTGTCCCTTATTTTGCAAGGTTCTTATTTTTTTAATGCTTTAAGGCTAGTTTTGTTCAGTCTACTCTAAAACACTCCCATGATTTTTTTTTTTTTTTTTGGAGCACGGGAACACGTGCCCGACTTGCGTTCAAAACATGCAAGTTACACCTGAGTCTTTAATGTAACATTGGAACACTTTCTCAAGCAAATTACACCGGCAACTATGGTGTAACATACGAGTACGTCATTTTGTTGTCATTTCGTTTCGAATTTGTTGGACAAACAATACGCAGAATGTCTGTGGAGCTTAAAACCAATACAACAACTATATGTTTGATTGGTGAGATAAATCACTAAATAACGGGTGTTAAGTTACCATCTATCCGCCAAGTTCTCGCAGTTTAATTTTTTAATATCCGCGATGTAAAATTAAATGAGTTAAAGCTCAAATCAAATTGAAAAAAAGAACCCATGAAAAGAAAGTATCCTGATTAGTATTATATAAAGTTTATCGTTTTGGTAATAAAACGCATTACTTAAATTTGTCTTTTCAATAATATTCAATTGTAATTTAATTATTTGGTGTCCCGAGTTGTATTTAAAAAAAACCTCTAAAATCTTCTTTCATAAAACTTCAGGCCTCAGTCGGCACGGGTTAGATAAGCTAAAATTTTGTATTTAGGTTAAGTGAAGAAGCTGAGCACCCAACACTGACCCCATGCCCGGACCTTAGAAGGTCTGAGCTGGGATCGAGGTGTCTGGCGGTAGACCATAAACGCTGCGGGTGATTCCCAGAATAATAAATCATAATGGAGAAGACGAAAGATGAAACAAGGGCTGGGATGTCAGCCCAAACGTCGGTGCGAGGCGTGACTGCTACCACCGGCGGCCACGGGGGTGTGAAAACCCCTTTGCGTGTCGCCAGCGGTCACACCTCGGTTGTGGTGGAAGCAGGCCACAACAGTTGTAAAGCTACTGCCAGGACGGAGGTTGGTGCGGCCGAGAAGCGGACCACTTCCAAAAACGCAGCGATGCAACGCTCAAGGGCTGTGGTCGTGTCGGACTCGGACCTAGAGAGCGTTGTGTCGGCAAACACAATAGAGGAGGCGATCCTACTATCGTCGCCGACTAAACCTGTGGACGCTGTTTCCCCAAGAAGGGACGGGTTCAGGGTTAAGTCGCGTGAAGGGCAGAGGGAGAAAGCGAAGTATAAGGCTGCGCTGGGCATCTGCAGAAAGCTACAAGACGTAGCTCGTCTCACTCCCGCTGAGGAAGAGCGGCTGGCCTGGGCAAAGCAACAAGTGCTCGATGGCCGGAAGCATTTCGGAGATGACCCAAGGGCCGTAGCGTCAGATGGCAGGAGCGCAAATACTCTGGAGGAGGCCTTGACGAAGCGGCAGAGGTCAGGTGAGACAGATACGCGAGTGAGCAAGAGGCCCAAGAAGGCGAGCCACGCGGTATCACAAGAACGAGTGGAGTCCGCTAGTGATGTGGCCAAACGACACTTAGTCGTTGCCCTCATCGACAGAGCGGATCCACTCGGAAAAATAACGCAAGAATAGTGGAAGAGAGTGGAGGAAAAGCTGCTGAACGCCCTAGTGGAGAGGATGGAGACGTCGCCGGACGCCCCAGTGCCATCATTTGATGGGTCGGGGTGGACCAGCAGCGTCAAAGTCCTACGCTGCAAAGACGACCCTACGCTGGAGTGGCTGAAGGGTATGGTCCTGACGTTACAGGGCCTTTGGGGAGAACGCCAAACTGGAGGTGGTGGACCGGACTAGCATCCCGGCCCCAGCTAAGGCGAAAGTGTACATCCCAAGGGTACTGCCGAAGGAGACTGCGCTAAAGCTGCTCCAGAAGCAAAATCCTGATGTCCCGACGGCGGATTGGAGGATATTGTACGTGTCTGAGCCAAATCCCAATAGGGACGGCGGCCAGGACTACATCCTCGCAATCAACAAGGAGTCTGAGGACGCCTTGTATGAGAGGAAGGGTAAGATGGCGTGGGGCCTAGGTTGTGTGTACCTTCGCCTCAAGAAGCGCCATCCTACTGACGGATATGACAACACACTTGAAGCAGGGGAGGTTGACAAGGACCTTGGCCTAGAAGCCATGGTAGACCTCACCCTGACGGAGGACACGGGAGGTGTCGCGCTTGTGGAGGGATAGAGCAACGACCTCACAGTTGTGGCTATAGAAGGTCGCAAGAAGGAGGTGACGTGGCTGGCGTCGAGCTATATGGAGCACGATAAGCCACCTCCGCCAACGGAAGTGACGACGCTGGTGTCCGCATTTGAAAAGATGGGACGCGACGTGGTGATTGGCACCGACGCCAACTCACACCATGAAGTGTGGGGAAGCGCGGATATCAATGAAAGGGGTGAGTCTCTTTTAGAATTTATACTATCAACTAACATAAGTATAGTAAACGTTGGCAGAGAGCCGACGTATATAGGGCCGACCTCTGCCAATGTACTTGATCTAACGCTAATTGCCGGGAACAAACGAAGGGTGCGGGAATGGAGGGTGCTTGATCAGCCATCATTCTCGGACCATAGGTACATCAGCTTAAAGCTGATGCTTTCAACGGAGCGCCCGGCTGGGCTTCGTCGGAATCCCAGATATAAGGACTAGGCGCTCTATGGTACGTTAGTGGAGAGCAGACTCCCAAACTGCAGGGGTGTGAGAACTGAGAAGGACATAGAGAGAGGTGTAAATGTCCTGACCGGCACACTGGACAGTGCATATAAAGAAGCATGCAAACCCACTCTCCCTAGGCGACGTTCTCTTCCAGTCTGGTGGAACAAAGAACTCGCAGAGATGAGAAGGGATTTGAAGGAGCTGTTTAAGGCAACCAAAGTCGTGGACGATGACATGATACGGCTAGAGTATAAGGACAGACTTAGACTGTATAAGAATTTAATTCGTAGAGCGAGAAGGTCCTCCTGGAGGGATTTTGGCTCAAACTTGGAAAAGACTGCGGAAACCGCGAGGCTCAGGAAGATACTCTCCAGCGCCCCGGAGATGGAGAGTCAACTTCGGAAAGCAGATGGAAACTGGGCAGATGGCTGTGAAGAGGCGCTGGAGTCTCTTCTAGAACAGCATTTTCCAGGGTGTACAGCGGTGACTCAGATAGAAGGCATGGACAAAGGCCTTGAGCCCACCCAGAGCCAACTAAGGTACGTACCAAAGCCGTGGAGAACGGCGAGAGTGGTCTTCCTACCAAAAGCGGGGAAATGCAGCCACCTGTACCCCAAGGACTTCAGACCTATCAGTCTGACGTCCTTTATGTTAAAAACATTAGAAAAGCTGCTGGATGTGTTCATAAGATGTGGTCTTAGCACCCTGCATGTCGCTCCAAATCAGCACGCGAGTTAACTAACCGTCCAACACCCCTACCAACTGCGCATTAACCGGCCGGTCAGCAACAATCCTGGGGTCTACTTCTTGAGAATTATAATACGCATCAACTTTGCTGCTTCTTCTCGAGTATTATAATGCGCATCAACTTTGCTGCTTCTTCACCTTATGGACTGTAATTCATAAGAATTATATTGCGCATCAACTTTACTGCTTCGTCAACTTTTTAAAACTGTAAATTTCATGTATTGTAATGCGTATTAATTTTAGAGTCATATACTTTGTATTATTACTTGGGGGGGTAGTTCCTAAGAATTGAAGTAATTCCTGAGAATTGTAATACGCATGAGATTTTACCTTAGCATAAGTAGAGGCAGCTGCAGTTTGGCAGTTTTCCTTCAACATTGTAAAAATAAAATATTTAGTTCTGTTCGAACCTCAGACCAAACAAGTCGTCTCTCTGATTCCTTAACTCGCGTATACCAGAGGGAAATCAGTGGACTCTGCTCTTCACTCCCTGGTCGCTAGCATTGAAACGGCTCTTCATCATAAAGAATATGCCTTGGCCGCCTTCGTAGATGTATCCGGCGCTTTTAACAACGTTGCAACGACGGCCATAATTCGGGAATTACAAGTGGCTAATGTACCCCTAGTTATAACCCGTTGGATAATACGACTCTTGAGCATGAGACGTATAAAAGCCATATGGGGAGCGGCCACGACAGAGAAGGATGCACACAGGGGCACCCCACAGGGAGGGGTGCTATCGCCGTTGCAGTGGAACCTTGTCGTGAACGAACTACTCATAACCATGGCAGGTAGCGCCCCCAAGATTACAGCCTATACCGACGACATAAGCTTGATTATTACGGGACGCTGTGCAGCCACGGTCAGTGAAGTCATAGGCATAACACTTAAGGAAGTGTCGAGGTGGGTGGAAGGAGCAGGCCTGTCCATAAATCCAGATAAAACCGAGCTCGCATTGTTCACTAGAAGGTACAAAGTTCCTAAATGGATACCACCAAAGATAAACGGTGTGAGGCTAAAACCGGTAACACACACGAAGTACCTCGGAGTCGTGTTGGACAGTAAACTGACGTGGAAGCTCCAAGTTGAAGAGAGGGTGAAGAGGGCAACTGTGGCGCTCTATGCATCCAAGAAGATGCTAGGCAACAGATGGGGTCTCTCCCCCCGACTGATGCATTGGATCTACACAGCAGTGGTGAAGCCAACGATGTTCTACGGGGTATGCGTGTGGTGGCATGCCCTCCAGAAACGAACGTATGCAAATGCGCTCGCCAAAGCTCAGCGTCAGGCGATGTTGTGTATCACTGGGGCGCTGAGAACAACCCCAAGCAAGGCGTTAGAGACGCTTCTAAACATCTTTCCCGTAGAGGTACAGGCGAGGACGACTGCCCAACGGACGCTGCAGCGTCTGGCTGCGGCAGGCAATCTCGTGCGGTGTGCCCAGGGACATTGTGCAAAAACGAATAGCATAATGAGAGAGTCGGACTACTTGGTACCAATCTCCCAATTCGAAACGATAGTCAAGGTTTCCCTGAGCCCCACTGAATGGCAGGAATGCCAGAGAAGAAGGCCAAGAACAGTAAACATATGCACAGACGGATCCAAGATGGACTGTGGTGTAGGTGCGACGGCTTACTGCATAGAGAGCGGTGAGAGCCATTTCTACAGGCTGCCGGATCAGAGCAGCATCTTCCAGGCTGAGGTGTTAGCCATAGGAAGGCTGCAAAGATAGGCGCATCATTAGATGCAAGAATAAACAAAGTGAATATCCTGGTGGATAGCCAAGCGGCGTTGAGGGCGATGGCATCCGCCACCATAAGTTCCAGATGTCTGCTGGAAAGCAGGGAGGCAGTAAGGGCCTTACGCAGTGGCAGGAGAGTAAGGTTAAACTGGGTTCCCAGCCATCAGGACATAGATGGAAATGAAATGGCGGACAGGCTGGCCAAAGAGGGCGCCCAACTGCCAGGCGATGAAGCGCAACCCATGGGGGTGCCCAAAGATGTCTGTATGGCAGCATTACAGAAGAATGTAGGAGACACGTAGATCGTGCATGGAGAGACACGACCACGTGCGAATTAACCAGGAAACTGTGTGGAAGTGCGAGCGCCAAGCGCACGAAATTTCTACTGTCTCTGGATAGGGCCAAGTGCCGTCTACTAGTAGGCCTGCTGACGGGGGCACTGTTTGACAGCAGTTCATGCTAAGAATATGGGCCTTACACGAGATGATGTCTGCAGGAAATGCAAAGAGCCTGGAGTGAGAGAAACACTGGAGCATCTAATATGTCAGTGTCCAGCCCTTGGGAGGCAAAGGCTTGATCTTCTAGGCAAGCCGATCCTGGAGTCACTGGAAGCAGTGGAGAAAGGACACTACTAAAAGCAAACCTGGTAGCGGACACAATTGCTTGAACTAAGCCCTCTATGTACTACCGGTACGCAAAGGACCGACGCGGTCTATGCAAAGATCTCTCTTGGATCACCGGATCAACCTACCTACCTACCTAAGTGAAGAATTCTGAACAGAAATAGCGGGTATGCGTTTTCAAAAATGCAAAAAAAAAAAAAATCGACAATATAAAGGACACCCTAATACTTATGTATTAAAACCCAACTGATTAGAATTCATATTAAGTAATCGTGATACTGCAGTTTTCAAAAATGCAACTACTTATTTCCAACTTTGGAGAAGCCTTCAAAATGTGTTTTACGTATTATTTGTAACATACACTAATAATATTGCGTATACGTATAGTGCATTTTTATACTTTTCACTTATGTGAAATAGTATAATAACTTTGTTTTTTTTTTAAATTGCATCCTTGGAAATTTATAGAACAGTACTATGCAACAGGGTCAATGACATCTGAAAAAGTTGTTAAAATTCTAAATAAAACCAGTAAGGACGCTATCTTCAGCAAGGCTGAAGCTATAATACTTTTCATTTTGTGTCACTATAAAAAACACTAACTGAATAGTTTTCATGCCTCCCTAACAACATAACTGTAATGTTTCAAGTCAATTCGTTAAAAAACAGAAAATTTTTCCATACAACGGTTCAAGTTTTGCGATAAGTGGGCGTAGCCATGCCCACATTTGGTCAAAATAGTTTTCATTCCTCCCTAAGAGCATAACTGCAAAGTTTCAAGTCAATTGGTTAAAAAACAAAAAAGTTTTCCATACAACAGGTAAATTTTCGCTATAAGTGGTCGTGGCTACGCCCACTTTTGGTTAAAATAGTTTTCATTCCTCCCTAAGAACATAACTATAAAGTTTCAAGTCAATTGGTTAAAAAACAAAAAAGTTTTCCATACAAAGGGTCAAGTTAAGCTATAAGTGGGCGTGGCCATGCCCACTTTTGATCAAAATAGTTTTCATTCCTCCCTAAGAGCATAACTGCAAAGTTTCAAGTCAATTGGTTAAAAAACAAAAAAGTTTTCCATACAATGGGTCAATTTTCGCTATAAAAGGGCGTGACCACGCCCACTTTTGGTCAAAACTGTTTTCATTCCACCCTAAGAACAATCCTGTAAAGTTTCAAGTCAGTTGGTTAAAAAGCAAAAAAGTTTTCCATGCAACGGGTCAATTTTCGCCATAAGTGGGCGTGGCTATGCCCACTTTTGGCCAAAATAGTTTTCATTCCTCTCTAAGAACATAACTGTGAAGTTTCAATTCAATTGGTTAAAAAACAAAAAAGTTTTCCATACAACGGGTAAATTTTCGCTATAAGTGGGCGTGACCACGCCCACTTTTGGTCAAAACTGTTTTCATTCCACCCTAAGAACAATCCTGTAAAGTTTCAAGTCAGTTGGTTAAAAAGCAAAAAAGTTTTCCATGCAACGGGTCAATTTTCGCCATAAGTGGGCGTGGCTACGCCCACTTTTGGCCAAAATAGTTTTCATTCCTCCCTAAGAGCATAACTGCAAAGTTTCAAGTCAGTTGGTTAAAAAACAAAAAAGTTTTCCATACAACGGGTCAATTTTCGCTATAAAAGGGCGTGACCACGCCCACTTTTGGTCAAAGCTGTTTTCATTCCACCCTAAGAACAATCCTGTAAAGTTTCAAGTCAGTTGGTTAAAAAGCAAAAAAGTTTTCCATGCAACGGGTCAATTTTCGCCATAAGTGGGCGTGGCTACGCCCACTTTTGGCCAAAATAGTTTTCATTCCTCCCTAAGAACATAACTTTAAAATTTCAAGTCAATTGGTTAAGAAACAAAAAAGTTTTCCATACAACGACGAGAATATTCCTTCTCTTCCTCTTCTTCATTTTGTATAGGAGCTACCAGTTCCAGATGTCCAATCTCAATGAAACTTTCAGGCATGTAGTCGGACTATGTAAAACTACTTTGTTTAAAATTTCAGCACTCTATTGTACAAAACAAAAAAGTTTTCCTTACAACGATTCAAGTTTTGTTCACTTTTCTTCTTCCTTTCGTATGGGAGCTACCTGTTCCGATAATCCGATCATGCTGGTTCCGACGAATGATTCATCGTAATAAATTCTAAGACTCTGTGCAAAGTTTCAGCTCGATAGCTTCAAAACTGAGGGACTAGTTTGCATACATACAGACAGACAGACAGACAGACGGACATGGCTAAATCAACTCGTCTTGTCGTCCTGATCAATAAAATATATATACTTTATATAGTCGGAAATTAATATTTCGATCTGTTACAAACTCCGTGACAAAGTTAATATACTATTTCACATAAGTGAAAAGTATAAAAACAAATGACAAAAATCATGTCAAAATTTTCATGACAGAAAATTGTGACTGATTTGCCAGAATAGGGCTGTTATTATTAATATCAACTTTGATTTTATACCCTGCACATACAGTGTGTCAGGGTATATTAAGTTTGTTGAACGAAATGTATGTAACGCATAGAAGGAGGGGAGGGGGACCCCATAAGGTATATATGTATATTCTTGATCAGGATGACAAGAGAAATCGGTTGAGCCCTGTCCGACTGTCCGTCCGTCTGTATTCACCAATGGTTCTCGGAAACTATAATAGCTAGAGACTTGAAATTTGGAGGGTAGACTCGTGATGCTTGGCACTACATCAAGTTTGAACGATTTTGCGCCACGCCCACTCCTTCCCGCCCAACCAGCACCACCCATTTTTTTAAAACGTTATAACTCGAACACCCGAAGAGATAGAAACATGTCGGTAGACTCAGCATGAAGAGCTCTACAAACTGCATACCACAATTTTTCTCCCTCCCTTTGATTTCCCCTCCCCCTCTCTTTGACAATGACCAACAAACTCAAATTTTTCGTAAATTCCACTTTTTTTTTTACCAATTTACTCGATATTTTGAACACTATTTGATCGGGCGATGTCAAATCAACATTCTGTTTGTGGATTTAGGGTGTTGCACCACCTACTGGTTGTGCAGGGTATTATATTGTCGAGTTTACTCGACTATAGCGTCCTTACTGGTTTGTTTTTATACTTTTCACTTATGTGAAATAGTATATTAACTTTGTCACGGAGTTTGTAACAGATCGAAATATTAATTTCCGACTATATAAAGTATATATATTCTTGATCAGGACGACAAGACGAGTTGATTTAGGCATGTCCGTCTGTCCGTCTGTCCGTCTGTCTGTCTGTCTGTCTGTCTGTCTGTATGTATGCAAACTAGTCCCTCAGTTTTGGAGCTACCGAGCTGAAACTTTGCACAGAGTCTTTGAATTTATTACGATGAATCATTCGTCGGAACCAGCATGATCGGACTATTGGAACAGGTAGCCCCCATACGAAAAGAAGAAGAAAAGTGAACAAAACTTGAATCGTTGTATGGAAAACTTTTTTGTTTTGTACAATAGAGTGCTGAAATTTTAAACATAGTAGTTTTACATGGTCCGACTACATTGAGATTGGACTCATTGAGATTGGACATCTGGAACTGGTAGCTCCCATACAAAATGAAGAAGAGGAAGAGAAGCCATATTCACGTCGTTGTATGGAAAACTTTTTTGTTTCTTAACCAATTGACTTGAAATTTTAAAGTTATGTTCTTAGGGAGGAATGAAATCTATTTTGACCAAATGTGGGCGTAACCACGCGTAGCCACGCCCACTTATAGCGAAAATTTACTCGTTGTATGGAAAACTTTTTTGTTTTTTAACCAATTGACTTGAAACTTTACAGTTATGTTCTTAGAGAGGAATGAAAACTATTTTGACCAAAAGTGGGCGTAGCCAGGTGAAGCCACGCCCACTTATAGCGAAAATTGACCCGTTGTATGGAAAACTTTTTTGTTTCTTAACCAATTGACTTGAAACTTTGCAGTTATGCTCTTAGGGAGGAATGAAAACTATTTTGATCAAAAGTGGCGTGGCCACGCCCACTTATAGCTTAACTTGACCCTTTGTATGGAAAACTTTTTTGTTTTTTAACCAATTGACTTGAAACTTTACAGTTAT
This sequence comes from Phortica okadai, assembly GCA_034638295.1. Lineage (NCBI taxonomy): Eukaryota > Metazoa > Arthropoda > Insecta > Diptera > Drosophilidae > Phortica > Phortica okadai. The sequence goes on from JAWUZV010000031.1 coordinate 41,452, forward strand.
GTTCTTAGGGAGGAATGAAAACTATTTTAACCAAAAGTGGGCGTAGCCACGCCTACTTATAGCGAAAATTGACCCGTTGTATGGAAAACTTTTTTGTTTTTAACCAATTGACTTGAAACTTTGCAGTTATGCTCTTAGGGAGGAATGAAAACTATTTTGATCAAAAGTGGGCATGGCCACGCCCACTTATAGCTTAACTTGACCCTTTGTATGGAAAACTTCTTGGTTTTTTAATCAATTGACTTGAAACTTTACAGTTATGTTCTTAGGGAGGAATGAAAACTATTTTGACCAAAAGTGGGCGTAGCCACGCCCTTTTATAGCGAAAATTGTCCCTTTGTATGGAAAACTTTTTTGTTTTTTAACCAATTGACTTAAAACTTTACAGTTATGTTCCTAGAGAGGAATGAAAACTATTTTGACCAAAAGTGGGCGTAGCCACGCCTACTTATAGCAAAAATTGACCCGTTGTATGGAAAACTTTTTTGTTTTTTAACCAATTGACTTGAAACTTTGCAGTTATGCTCTTAGGGAGGAATGAAAACTATTTTGTAGCGAAAATTGACTCTTTGTATGGAAAACTTTTTTGTTTTTTAACCAATTGACTTGAAACTTTACAGTTATGTTCTTAGGGAGGAATAAAAACTATTTTGACCAAATGTGGGCATGGCTACGCCCACTTATCGCAAAACTTGAACCGTTGTATGGAAAAATTTTTTGTTTTTTAACGAATTGACTTGAAACATTACAGTTATGTTGTTAGGGATGCATGAAAACTATTCATTTAGTTTTTTTTATAGTGACACAAAGTGAAAAGTATTATAGCTTCAGCCTTGCTGAAGATAGCGTCCTTACTGGTTTTGGTTTTTATTATACTCTTCACGCAAGTGAATAGTATTATAACTTTGTCCTGAAGTTTGTAACAGCAAGAAGGAGGGGAGGGGGACCCCATAAAGTATATATATTCTTGATCAGCTCGACAAGACGAGTTGATATAGCCATGTCCGTCTGTCCGTCTGTCTGTGAATATGCTATCTCCTCCCACAGTTTTGAAGATATCGAGCTGAAATTTTGCAGGAAGTCATCTCTAATGTGTGGTCAAATCATTGGTCGGAACCGGCATGATCGGATTATTGGAACGTTAGCTCCCATACGAAATGAAGAAGAAAAACAAATTTGAATCGTTGTATGGAAAACTTTTTTGTTTTGTAAGATAGAGGGCTGAAATTTCAAACATAGTAGTTTTACATAGTCCGACATAATGCCTGGAAGTTTCATTGAGATCGGGCAACTGGAACGGGTACCTGCCATACAAAATGAAGAAGAGGAAGAGAAATTAAGATTTAACGTCGTTGTATGGAAAACTTTTTTGTTTCTTAACCAATTGACTTGAAACTTCACAGTGATGTTCTTGGGGAGGCATTAGAACTATTTTGATAAAAATGGGCAGGGTTACGCCCACTTTTACCAAAAATCAATAATTTGCATATCTCCAGTACCCAATGAGCAAAAACAATGAAAATTTGTATATTATTATTGTAATTAGCCTTAATTAGATGAAAAGAAAATATATTCAGTCAAAAAAATTGGCGTGGCACAAGAAATAAGCGTGAAGAGTATTGTATATTATTCTCTTTAACAATATACACTATGTTGAGCACGCTCAAGTTTTTGAGTTGTACTGCTCGTCCGTGATCGGACGCATCTTTATTTAAAGCAATTTCTGCGCTGAGTTACAGCGCAGCAGGAAGTTTAATCTTAACTTCTAATTTTAGATTTACACTTAGTTTTAGTTATCTTATGCTAACACTGCGTTTGTCGAACGGCTGTGTAAACTAACCCTTGTGACCTGCTGTAGCGGCCGCACAAACAACCGCTGCTTACACCCGTTCGTCTTATCTGCCGCCTGCTGCGTAGGTCGCATGAATCACTATCTGCGACCTTCGACCCGTTGATCTTGTCAAACGGTTGCAGCTCTCGATCATAACGCGTTTATTTGTTTCTTATTTCTAAATATAAGATTACTTATCTACTAAACTCGCTGTTCCATGTTCATCCATGAACATTCTGTGGGCGGTCAGTCAGGTTGACTCGAATCATTTCTCGAGACTTGCATTGTTGGTATGCACATATGATCAGAAGTACCACGATCGTTATCATGCAAAGTGTCAGAGACAGGTAGCCGCTGTAGTGGTGCAACTGCAACTTCTTCAATGGCAGCTTTTCGTTGCGCAGACCAGTTAGCTTGTCTTCCAGATGCTTGGAGTTCTGGTCGTAATTTGGCTGGGTGATATTGATCCGGGCTATTCTATCCTCTGAAGTATTCTTGATGATAGCCACAATTGGATCTGGTAGGTCGCTGATCCTTTTTTCGGCCTCAAATTTCTGAAGACTGGTCAGTATTACGCCCTTGGCTTGAGGTTTTTCACGCCATTTTCTCCAAAGTTTATACCTCAGTGTTTCGCATCTGTCCATCTGATTGAAGATGGATTCGTTTTCCTCGATTTGTTTTGGTGGACTGTAGTTGTCATTGATTCGCTTTTCATTTTTCATTCCTGATTTCAATATATCTTCCTCAAGAGACCTTCCCAGGGGGAAATGCTGGCAATTGTCAGCGTACTCCGTTCTTATTTTAACGGTATTTAATAACTCGTCCATGCTTTTTGCTTCTTCTTTTTCGACGACAGCATCCTTCGCATCAACTTCCGCAATGCCTGTTTCAACTGTGGATAGATTCACTGCCTCAACTTCTTCTAATTTGGCTTTTACTCCGCCCTCGTCATGTTGATTTACATCATGCTCATTTGCATCCTCTTGAAAACCATTATTTCTTCGTTCAGCTGTTTAGTTTGCAACTGAACTTTGTTTCTATGATTGAAGACTTCTCCAGACTCCAATAATGTAACGCTCTTCTCAAAAAAACGACTTCTTTGCCTGGATGCCTCCACACTCCGTCTAGCCAGAGCCACAAGCCTCTCAGTTCTCACTATTTCTTCGAATGTTCGTTTTCTTAATGTGATAAACCCATCCCGTCTATACACCTCGGCCTCTAAACCTTCATACTTCTCACTGATCTCGTCAACCAAATCGTAGCCTTTGTTGCATACGTTGTCCACTTCTCTGGTGAGTATGTAGTTGCCGTAGGTACTTTCCAACGTGTCAAGGATCTCCTCAGTGTCCTTCAGCAGCATGCTCAATTCAGCTTTGCACCGAACAACTTCTGCACTAACACCATGTGCCATGTGTTCGCGGATTTCCGTGATTTGTTGCTCTACTCGCAATGTCAATCTCAATGCCTTCTCCAACTGACATTGTTCGTCCATGTCTTTTGATAACAACATATTCGCTGGATTCGCACTCATCTCCATGTAAACTCAATGTTTGATTTGCAATTCTGTACTCTTTTTTATACAGAACCACTGTTTATCTGTTGTTAAAAGCCACAGATAACGCTTTTCAACCTGGAACTATGCAGTTGAACCGTTGGAGGTATTTTTGTTTTGGTCGCCTTGTTGACCGTGTTGTGCCTCGACTCACAACCTGGATTCGTTCAACTGCAATGTATCCAACAAACGAGAAAATGTCCTTTTGCACTTCTCGTCGTGATTTTTAGCAGAACACAAAATCCAATGTTTTTGCTTCCGTTTTTATACTTTTCACGTATGTGAAATAGTATAATAACTTTGTGCTGAAGTTTGTAACAGATCGAAATATTCATTTCCGACTATATAAAGTATATATATTCTTGATCAGGACGACAAGACGAGTTGATTTAGCCATGTCCGTCTGTCCGTCTGTCTGTATATATACAATCTCCTCCCACAGTTTTTAAGATATCGAGCTGAAATTTTGCACAGAGACTTCTTATTCGTGCAGTCAACTCATTTGTCGGATCCAGCCATATCGGACCACTGGAACTGGTAGCCCCCATACGAAAAGAAGAAGAAAAATGAACAAAACTTGAATCGTTGTATGGAAAACTTTTTTGTTTTGTATGATAGAGAGCTGAAATTTTAAACATAGTAGTTCTACATAGTCCGACTACATGCCTGAAAGTTTCAATGAGATTGGACATCTGGAACTGGTAGCTCCCATACAAAATGAAGAAGACGAAGAGAAGCAATATTCACGTCGTTGTATGGAAAACTTTTTTGTTTTTTAACCAATTGACTTGAAACTTTACAGTTATGTTCTTAGGGAGGAATGAAAACAATTTTGACCAAAATTGGGCGCGGCCACGCCCTTTTATAGCGAAATTTGACCCGTTGTATGGAAAACTTTTGTGTTTTTTAACCAATTGACTTGAAACTTTACAGTTATGTTCTTAGGGAGGAATGAAAACAATTTTGACCAAAAGTGGGCGCGGCCACGCCCTTTTATAGCGAAATTTGACCCGTTGTATGGAAAACTTTTTTGTTTTTTTACCAATTGACTTGAAACTTTACAGGTATGTTCTTAGGGAGGAATGAAAACAATGTTGACCAAAAGTGGGCGTGGCCACGCCCTTTTTTAGTGACAATTGACCCGTTGTATGGAAAACTTTTTTGTTTTTCAACGAATTGACTTGAAACTTTACAGTTATGTTCTTAGGGAGGAATGAAAACTATTTTGACCAAAAGTGGGCGTGGCCACGCCCTTTTATAGCGAAATTTGACCCGTTGTATGGAAAACTTTTGTGTTTTTTAACCAATTGACTTGAAACTTTACAGTTATGTTCTTAGGGAGGAATGAAAACTATTTTGACCAAAAGTGGGCATGGCTACGCCCACTTATCGCAAAACTTGAACCGCTGTATGGAAAACTTTTTTGTTTTTTAACCAATTGACTTGAAACCTTACAGTTATGTTGTTAGGGAGGCATGAAAACTATTCATTTAGTTTTTTTTATAGTGACACAACGTGAAAAGTATTATAGCTTCAGCCTTGCTGAAGATAGCGTCCTTACTGGTTTTTTTTCTCTTTTCCGTTCTAGTCTCACAAACGACTTTTTCGGATTTTTATTTTTATTTTTTATTTTATTTTCCTTTTTAGTCTCACAAACGACTTTTTCGGATTTTTGTATTTTTTTTTATTTTCCTTTTTAGTCTCACAAACGACTTTTTCGGAAAAAAAAATTTTTTACTTTTGCACTTTCTGCGCTTTAAACAATTTGTTCGTTGATCGTCCTAAACTGAACTTTAAACAATTTACGATCACGAATCCGGCTCGAAGGACCAAAAATGTATATTATTCTCTTTAACAATATACACTATGGTGAGCACGCTCAAGTTTTTGTGTTGTACTGCTCGTCCGTGATCGGACGCATCTTTATTTAAGTTACAGCGCAGCAGGAAGTTTAATCTTAACTTCTAATTTTAGATTTACACTTAGTTTTAGTTATCTTATGCTAACACTGCGTTTGTCGAACGGCTGTGTAAACTAACCCTTGTAACCTGCTGTAGCGGCCGCACAAACAACCGCTGCTTACACCCGTTCGTCTTATCTGCCGCCTGCTGCGTAGGTCGCATGAATCACTATCTGCGACCTTCGACCCGTTGATCTTGTCAAACGGTTGCAGCTCTCGATCATAACGCGTTTATTTGTTTCTTATTTCTAAATATAAGATTACTTATCTACTAAACTCGCTGTTCCATGTTCATCCATGAACAAGTATTTAAGATTCAGCCTTGCTGAAGTTAGCATCCTTACTGATTTCGTTTTTTACTTTTTATTTTGTTTTTCATAAATATACTTTGCAAGAAATAACTTTTAAAATGAAATAAAAAAGAAATTATAAAAAAGTTGTTTTATTTCTTCTTAATTTTTTGTTGTTTTTTTCTTAAATTTCAGGTGCTTTTGAAATTAACAGCCTTCCTCCTCTTGCATTAATGCATGCTACTGATGCTGCTACTGATGCTGTGGCTGTGGATCGTCGATTTGAATTAACGTCTGAGGTGGTGATGGAGGTTGACTTTCAGCTTGCTGATGTTGTTGCTGCACTTCTCCAGAACGCTGTTGACCGTTTTTCGTGAGCATTCGGGCTGTTTTGTTTTGTTTTTAAGTTTGTTTTTTCAAAGAACCATCTTGCTTTCTTTCTCAGCAAGATTATTATCAATCGTTTTAAAATTGACAGTCTATGTTTATAGCAAGCAGTGTCTTCTTGAAACCATATTAGGTATTTTTTATACGTTTCAATTATTGGCTCTTTCGATTATGCGGACTTTCGTTGAAGTACTTACATATGCTTCATATTGAATATTACAGACATTATAAAATAAGTCTGTGGGGTTTCTGTAGAAATATAACATTACTACTAAAATTTTTCTCTCTAACAGCCCTATTCTAGCAAATCAGTCA